>JAECUM010024627.1:0-15332 GCA_016617855.1 Megalonaias nervosa
TCTATCTCGCGAGAACGGGATGATAATTTGTCGGATATAATAACCCTTTCTGAGCGCTCGCCAGTCAGTTGCATTTCTGAAACCTTGAAGGCCGGATAGGTATTTATTGTTGAAACCAGATTGTTTTTGAAGTCCATTTGTTTTTGGAATTTAATAATTTATTCTCTAGAAAACCAAACGAGTGTATTGTTTTATAAATTCTGGGAGAAAGAAATTCAGTGGAAATTTATTCTGGAATTATTCGGAAACATAAACTGTGATTCAATTGAGGAATTGTTGATATTTGTACAAGGACCACATCTGACGTCATCGCCTTCCATATTGGAACGTCGTCAAGATTCGAACCTGGATTCTAATAGAACTATTTAGTGATAGGACTTGTATGTTTCATTCTTAGGATTAAATTTTGGATTATATTCACAAACCGTAATTCCTATTTCCAATTTTTACATTGTTTTCTAGGGAAATAAATTATTTTGTTAAAATATACAAAGTTTGTTGTCTTCACTCTTTTCTCTTGTTATTATTGTACCAGCGTACACGTAACAATGGTCAAACGTGAAAGCTATTTTGCCATGATCAACGGTACGCTAAAGATGCCAAAATGATCTGCGCCTTTATCTGCTACTCGTGTTTTAAAATTATGTTTTCAAGCTGTCTTACCTAACCATCCAAATTTTATACGATACTTGGAAATAGCTGACCCATGATCCTACATCAGTAAACTGGTTTCAACCCTGCAATAATCCTATAGAGCAAATAATTACATTTTAAAAACCCGATCAATCTGATTTAAATGGCACATACACATTGAATGGGTAATTCTAATCGGGTGATAAGGGCGACATTAATAGACTGTGAATGTTATTATTTGCTATTGCTCTGTTGTTGTTGTTGTTGTTGTAGGGTTTAGCGCCATTTTTCAGCACACGATAGGCTATACATTTCGGCCAGTATTGCTCTAACATTAACAATCGTTTCTAAATCATCTCTGACCGACAAAGAGATTCATAAAAATACCGAATTAAAAATCGATTTCAGATTCTTCCCTTTATGATGATAATAACTCATACAAACATTCAAATTATAGTATCCAACTGAATTGTTTCTCAGTTTTATTTTCGTACTATATGAATTTCTATTAAGAATTGGAAATAATTGATCATTAACATAAGATATTCTGATGTTAAAGGTTGATGAAGCACAAAATCACCATTCACTTTACACAAGCAAATTAGTAAAAGATTTTCCAATAGAAGCTTTATGGTAGTCATTTAAATAATAATTTCAAGCAGATACCTTCCACGTGCAAGTGTATGAAAAGTGTAAGTATAACCGTTGAAAATATTCTGGGCTAAGAAAATGAAAACTAAATAGTGGATGACATACACGAAACTTTCAGAGAAATCGGTCGTGACAGAAGGCAAGAAAGAGACAGTTCGATGAAGGAAAAAAAAATTCTACAGCCAAATGGGGGGACATCTTCTCTAGCAAAGGTTCCGATAACCCTATCTACGCCTTGGTATATCGAGCAGATATTTCTGAGCTTCCGGTCTGTGAATTTCATTGGATGCGGCGGCAAGCCACCGCATCCAATCAAAATTAAATTGTTATAATTTGAACACTGTTCCTACGTGATCGAGATAAGAAGAGCACACAACCTGAATGGACTGATAAATAAGCAATTTTTCAGTGTCGGTCCGTGTTTGCACAAATGTCTTTCACTCAAATCCACCTGTAATGGCTTTCCTCTGGTACATAGTCATACTTCGATGTTAAACTTACAAAGTATTCTTTTTTGGTCCATTGCAACCACCGTTTTCTGCGGATGTACAATGCACCACGCTATTCGTTACTTTGCATTATATACTAAGGGAGGCAACACATGAAATCCAATAGATGTCGCTAGGACAAAGCACCAATATATCTGTTCGATCCTCCAAGGTGTAGATAGGGTTATCAGAACCTTGGCTAGCGAAGATGTAAGGGGGAGGAATTACTGGAAAAGAAAATATCGAATACTTTTTCTCTTACCCTGGCCAAAAGCGTCCTCAGTGGAAAGGTTTAAATGATTAGTATATAAATATATATGTTGCCAATTAAAGCCAGTGTCCTAAGTGGTTAGTGCGTCCGCCTCGGATGCAGGAGGTCGCGGGTTCGAACTCCGGCTGAGTCATACCACAGGCTTATACAAATGGTACTAGTAACTGTCTCACTTGGCGGGCAACATTAAGACGTTAGTATTTGGACTGGTCGGCCTAGTGTCACGATAAGGAGACCGGGTGAGACATGATGCCACATGTCTGCGGCATGATGCCCCATTGCTAGACATCACTACAAACTGCCACACAGCAGACATCGTAGCGATATGACTCAGATCGTTAAAACTATGTTAAAAATCCTCTCCCCCACACAAAGTCAGTGACCTTAACAAGTCTGAAGTACTGAAGTATGGTTTAACATTTTGGTTATCTAACACGGATATGTATGCTTAAATATAAAATAAGTAAGAGAGTTAACTTATCAGAATATACATCTACTTAAGACTATCTTTACTAATTTCGCATCCGGGTTTTTTTGGCCATCAGACCAGCAATTGCAGGTACACCTGTTATAAATACATTGGAAGACTTTAAGGGAGAGAATATGGAATGAATATTTTATTAGCAGGAGCACTCTCTATTTGACAAGAAAAATGAAGTGTATAAAGTTGAGAAACGTTTGACACTAAAACGATGAAATATTTGTCCTGGTAAAATGGAAAGGATATGTGGAGTATTTTAACAGCAGGTAGATATAAAAAATATAAATTGTATAAACATAGTAGTGAAGAATTCAGACAAAAATCGTTAGGTATGAAATAAATATACTAGTGAAAACAAAAATTGTGTAAACTGTCTTATCCCAAAAACTGGAAAAACACTGAAAAAGCAGACCTGAAAAATAACTACAAAGAAAACAGTGATAAAATAGCTGCGATAAATATAACCTAGCCATTAGATAAATTCCCAAAATATTGAACAACAATTCTGAAAAATTAAATGAAAGAATAATTATGAAATCAATAACCAGATATTTTATATACATTCTGAACAAATCTGAAATAAACTTCTGAATTTTTGTTTGTGTAAAATAATAGTTGTTAAATAATTGGCATCGCTATAACATAATAATATTTCTAATTCGGAAAAACATAAAATATTACCACCTTTAATTAAGCTTCATACAATATGAGAACTTAAAGGAATGATTCGTAAAAGCAAAAGGAAGGGGACCTTGCAGAAAAATGAGCAGTAGAATATTTTAGAATAAAATGTTAATGAACATAAATTTTTATGGAGAAATGTATCCGCATCTCCCATTTGATAGATGCTGGCTTGATATCCATAGGTTCAATACCGCCTGGCGAGCACAGGTTCGGCTGGCTTGGTGTATCCGTGAAAAATTTTCTTTTTTGTTCGTCTCAAAAACATCTTCGTCGCCTATCTCCAGTAGTTGCTCGAATTCCATCTTTGTTTCTAATAGGTTAGAATCACTTCTCTCATACCGTTGATTTCCAGAGTATTATCAAATTCTGCATTCAAGATGACTTTCACCGTGTAAGCTAGTGTTTCTGCAACTGAAGTTAAAAAAACGTTGGTTGGATTGTATAAGATGGAAATGTCCCTCGTCTCTGCCTTAGTCAGGAGTGAAATCAAACGCCCACAAAGCATATCCTCCTGCATAACCGTCGTACGAAATGCCGTTGGTGCTGTTAGTACCTATCTGTCTCGTGATTTCATACAGGGACACGTAAAATCTCAAGTAATTTTTCGACTTAAAGTTAGGTTCAAAGGGTCTAGTACACAAAGTCTGGCCATATCGACATTTTGTAGTGTATAAACTCGAAAGGATTTTGATTGATGGCTCCTTTGAGGGCTGCATCGCTGACGATGCCGATGAGAAAACGTATGGGTAACTGACCTTGGAAAAGATGATTTCGATCTTGGCTCGGAGTCTAGCGCCAGTGGTGAAGGTTTTCACTTCCATTAATCGCATCGGATATATTTATAGGTGTCTCTTGGAGAACCAAATGCCTTTTCTAGTTTGAAGTAAACATTTTGCCTGTTCTCACGAAGGCTTCTTTGAGGTTTTATTTGTCGATGATGACATTTTGGAGGATTTTTTTTTCCCTCGCGTTAAAGCGGCATCTTTGCGTTTAGGCACACATTCTCCACACCACACCCACAGATGATGCTTTTGTAAATCTTGAAGAGAAGAAATCTGAAAACTAGGTGTGTTGAACGGCACGATGGACACTTCTTTTTATAGTCGTTGACTTGCGAAACGGCAACCCAAGAATCAAAACTCGGGGATATCCTTTCCAAGAAACTTTCACTTTTCTGACTGGGCGTTTGCCCGTTTATGGGTTCTTCAATCGAGAATTCTTTCATTATCGTACACGTCGTATTTGTTTTAACTCGGAAAAGTAGAAAGTTCCTTTTAACACTTCACCATTCACGTCTTCCAATTTATACCTGGGAGGATGACGTTCACACACTCTTACATGGACCCGAAACGATTCGGCGGTTCAGTTAGGTAAATAACCTTTGTCGAAGGTGCGTTTCGTTTTTCCAATGCGTACCCAATTTCCCGTCGTTGACAGTCCAAGTTTCTTGGAAGCTATAGAAGACGTTCGAAACAAACTATCAAACACGTTGTTGTCGGGGGTTTGTTTGGAGGACGCATCCGATGCTTCCAAGATAAGTCTGATTGTAAGGTTTGACCAGACGCGATAAGAGGTCGATGAATTTGAGAGTGAGTTGTTATATGAAATATTTCCACATCCGTTGCTTTAAAGGGCGTTGAAAACACTCCACGAAGCCGGATTTGGTTCTGGGATTCTCAGTGGTGAAAAAAACCGATGGCTTTTTCCTTAAATTCTTTTCTAAAGCTTTGTTTGTTTGCCATCGTAGAGGGTGACGACCGCTTCGTTTCAACACCAGTTTTAACGCTCTTACTAACTCGGAGTTCGTTTTATAAGTCAAAGGCACGACCCATGCGAATTTGGAATGGACGTCGATGACACAAGACAAATATTTGTAACCGCGAGTGTATGCAGCCAATGAGAGATATGCTCTAAATCGACTTGCCATTGATGATCTATGCCCTCCACTTTGGTTTGACTTCTGGAAACTTTTCGTCGAATGGGTATATATAACGTTTAAGTCGCTTATTCTTGTAACCATCGTCGTACCTGGGATAAACTTACACTTTTAAGTTTCCTTTTGGCAGCACGAAACAATCTGTGAACTCCTCCGTAACCTGCAGGATTGGCAGGATTGTAGTAAATGTTAGCTAAAAGGTTCTCCATGATGACTCCACAGTAAGTTAATCAACTGCAAATGCTCTTTTCTTTGTGTGGTATTTTTGGATCTTACTACTTTACGTGTCTGATGGGCAGTAGGTGTAGAGGAGGATATATGAATAGTGGTAATCAGTTCTTGTTTGACTTATACCTTCGCTTCTTTCATTTTCTTTTCTGATGAAGATGGGGTTGACACCATCTTTTTGATCCAACCATTTCTTGATGTCGCTGGTGTTAACTTACGTACTTTGTTGAAATTTGAGTCGTCTTCTCCTTCTGTGTCATCTCCGTTGCTGTGTCTGTCTTGACCATTGGGTGTCTGTTAGTTTTTCATAACTGCCATGAAATCTTTCGAAGTCGGCTTGGCTGTTTCGTCTAAAGGTTTCTGTTGAAGGAGTTGAAGATGTTTCAAGCTTTGGTGGTAAAGTTTTCCGTTTCTGACAAATCGGGACGACCTATCAATTCTTGTCATTCTAATTGTAACTGGGACATCTCGGAGAGATTAGGATTGGGAGGTAAATGAGATATCTGTTCGTGACAACGATGGAATTCCATGCATCGTTTGAAGGACACTAAGATCAGCTTTCGTCTTTGCATGAGATTCCAAATTACACATATGAAGTTTTTTTTTTCTCCGGAAAAGAAGCCCTTTTATCTTCTCACGATATCTCCTAAAAGAGGTCCAGCAATCGATCACAACAAAGGAGCAGCCACTTTTAGCAAGGGTCCTGTCAGCATGGATTGAAATCCTCCGCGTTGCACCAGCAGCTTTTCTATTATTTCATAGGCATTTTCTTTTAGACCATTTGGCGAAGAACGTTTTGATGTTTTTCTAGCGTTCTTTCTTCTGCTTGGACAAAGGTAACGTTCTTTTCAACACATTTAAACAACATTCATAAACGGTATCGATGATTTCTTTAGGGGCCATTTGAATGGGTTGCTTTCGCAAGAGTGGAATGGATTTTCGTAATACTGACAACACCTCCCAATGTTTGGCTAAACGAGGAGGTGGTACTTTTCCTTTTCTTTTTTGGGGGTGCTTTGGGAAGAGAATGGTGTTCACCTCTGGAAAGTAATATCTTTATCTTTCTGGAGTAAAAAACCACTGAAGCGACTCTCCTGACACAAGCCTTTATTTTTTTTACTGGAATTCGTCTCCATGAACGATTGGTACGTCCTATCATCTTCATGATGGGCATCACTCAACGTTGAGGCGTTTGCAGCGGACTAAATCATGACAGCTGTTTGGATATATCCAGTAAACTATTTAATATTCTCGTTCTCTCTTGGTCTTTGATCTTGGGGGAGGGCACTTTCTTAGCGCCCGCTACTGCAACTAAATAAGAAAAGGTCGTCGCCAGAAGAGAAGTTCCTTGAGAAATAGGTTTCCATTTTTTCATCATATTTGGAAAGACGCATGTTAAATCGGGTTTGGCAAGCACCATGAGTAACGACGAAGTCGAAGTGACTGGAGACACGGTCACCGAGGGACGTGGTTTAGGAGTGTACGGATAAGTCTGAGCAGCACTCTCTCTCTCTCTTTCTGGTAGGAGCTGTTTTCTTGGGACATTTCTTCTTTTGACTTTTCTTTTTCTTGATCCTTTTCTTTTTCTTGGGTTGTGCCCTGATCGTGGCACCGCCGCGCGTCTTCTTGGAACGTCATTTTCTGGGTGGTCACTGGGGCATTATGATCCCATTTTAGCAGGGATCGAATGATGACGCCGCCATGAGAGCCACTGTCTCCAGGTTTCAGAATGATTTGTTTTTGTTTTTATGTTTTGCGTATCGATTCTCGGATATGCTAGTTATAACAATGCCACTTTATGTTTGTCAAAAAACATTTGGTTTGATGGGGGATGTGGATGATGTCTTAAAGTAATTGACACGCTGTGAGCGTAAACCATCGTAAGACGTCTTTGAGACTGACTTGTAACAAATGGACACGCACCTGTGGAATATTTTTGCGACTTATACCGTACCGGGCACGAATCAATTTGTCTGGAAGATGATATTGACAGGAAGTCATGTTGACGGCTGTGAGGCAGAAAAAGAAGTGTCGGAGGTTTTTAAAGATTTTTACACCGATAACGATGTGATGATGATGGGCCCTCCTTCTTGGCACCATACAGATGGGAACAAAATCGCAAATAATAGGCCGTGGTGGGTTTTAAATCGTCGAGTAAATATGCGGGAGGGGTTTGAGTGGCACCGTCATTCGCATAAGTCAGCTAAGGAGTTCCTAACTGTTTGGCTAACACAGGCATTTTGAGATTTATCTCTGTGACATCTAAACAAGACCACGTAATGGTACGATGGGCTTTCCTTTGTTGAAATAGATCTTGGCTAATATAAATTATATTGGCATTACAATGATGCCCTTTGCGTGTAAACCAAATTTGACTTTCTTCGTCGTCTTCTCCTGACATGTCATGAAGATGACCATAAGTGTTTGGCTTGCGTCAGACACGATCCCGTCGTCTTCACGAGGAATATCTTCCACAAAGACCACTGATTCTCCTGGACATTTTTCGAGGAGGTTGTAAGCGATTGCCTCTCTTTGTAACGCCACACGATGCGTCGGGGTGGACGATCCATCAAATTGTCATTTTGTTCGATCTCAAGTTTGACAAATTCGGTTTTGTCTGAACCACTCTGTCCAGTAATAAACATGTTAAAGGGATGGCGAAGATACATTGACTCCCAACGTGGACGATCTAACTTTTCGTCAATGACTTTGAGAGCAGAGGAAAGAAGGAGGAGGAAGATGTAGCCATAGCGTAGGTGTTGAGAATCCTAAGAATCACATAAACCAGGCAGGAGATTTTATGCGTTAATACAAGTTTGTTGGGGTTTTCTAAGTAACAACTTTCCATTAAATAGAAAAACACATAAGAGCGAAATGGCAAAATACAAAGCAAAGTGGAATACAAACAAGTTAGTGTATAACACTGTCGATCAATGTGTGACCTAGAATTTCTAGTGAGACGCTGTAGTGTTCTTTAAGTCTCTATACCATTCACTGTCTCTAATTGTTACTCCAAGAATGGTCTCTCATTCGTTTTGAGATGAACGACGGTACCTATATATCCAAGTTTACAAATGCGAAAGAAATAGTGTCCTCCAATCAGTGTTTTACTCTGCAAAAGAGCATAGTTTAAGAATAGAGAAATGAATTTGAGCTTGCCGTCTCACTTGAATTTTGACAAACTTTTTGTAAATCCGCTCTTTTCAGCTCCAAAGGAAAACGACAAATGTTATCTTGTAGAGTGCCCATGAAAATGAAATTACTTCTTGGATCCCACCAAAGGGAAGTAATGACAGTGCGGAGACCATCTAGCATGCTCACTCTAAGCCGAGTCTTTCTCCTCCCATATGGGAAGTGACACACCACAACTGAAGCACTCCACATTATTTCCTTCTCCTAAGCAGACAAATCCTGTTCTTGCTAAATGTTCGGTTGTTAGTCCATTCAGATATTTAGACCATTTCCCTTTGAACGTTTGAAATCGAGTTCCAGAGTCACACTAGTCAGACAAAGTCGCAGGAAACTTGTATTCTTCTTTCACTGGTTCATTTCAATGAGGTGGTGGAGGCATCTGAAGTAGTTTGCACAGGCACGGAGGAGATCCGTTGAATGGTATATGCACGTCTACATTGAAAACCAGTAAATGGTATTTTTGCATCTCTTCCACTTGTAAAGAGGCAAGGTACACTGTACTGAACGTCATCACGTTCGAATTCGTATGGTGGTACAGACACAACATCACTTTTTATGGTGGAGGTAGTAGAACAGTGGACATGTGCTGCGTCGATGATGTCGCAGGGTATGGCAATGATGCGATCGTACGGCACAGCATCGCACTCGAATTTTTACTTAACTTGAATCTCTCGCTCACTTTTGTCTGTGCGAAATGATTCATCGTTTTAGCACTGGGTTTATAGTCTCAATAAAGTGTTGATCTTGGACGTCTTCCCTTTTTACACTGGAGCTCGGCGTTTCAGGTACACGATTTGATAGATTTTTTCCGATGGGATACTGACGATTTGTTGATTTTATAACCATACAATTTCGTGCGGCTCCAAGGTGGTCACGCTAAAGTGTTGATCCTCTCCAGACTGTACAGCTTCTTTCAGCACGCTCAACTTGACAAACTGACGCACTCGATTATTATTTATTTATCGTGCGCAGTGCATGTTCAACCATTTAACAGCATCGTCATCAGCAAGGTGCAGAGCCTGCAGTCCACCGGGGAACTTTGTCATTGGACAGTTGTTCACAATGTGTGACATGGTCTGCAGAACACCACAGCTACAGAAAGAGTCTACGGCCCAGCCCCTCGGACAAGGATTACTGCACAACGACTCTGTCCTGTCCGGAAACGGTTGAGCCTGGTCCACAGATGTCATGGAAGGTTGAAGAGAGGAGGACAGACAGACGGCTCAGCAACGACGGAGTGGTTTACAACATCTGTTGGAGACCACTCATCACTCCATGCCGAAATAGCTGTCATAACCTCCGGCAACAGACCTAACCAGATTGGATGTCTCCAAGTCAAGCGGACTGTTAGTTGTGTGATGATGTCCATGTACAGTGGAAGTTTCTCACTGGCGTAAACCTTAGGCAGCAGTTCTGTGATTTGCTTCCTGCGACGGAGATGCGGGGGCTGAATGTTGCTGAGTACCGGCAGCCAAGGTAAAGGAGTAGAACGTAGTGTTCCAGAGATTATGTGCATTGTTGTTTTGAGCTGGATGTCAGTTAGTTTAGTATGGGACAATCTAGCCCAGATAATAACGCAATACTCAGATGTTGAATAACAGAGGGCCAGTGCTGATGTCTTGAGTGCCTGAGCACTAGCGCCCCAGGATGAGCCAGCCAGTTTGCTGGAGTATGTTGTTTAAGTGCTCATTTGTGCTACAGTTTTCTTCAGGTGGTTGTAGAATGTCAGTGATCTGTCCAGAGTCAAGCCAAGTTATGTTGGTGTCGGGTCGTATTTTATGAGCTACCCATTGAGGAGGATGTAAAGTTCACTGTTCGTATTTGCATTGTTAAGGTGGAACGTGCTGGAGACTGTCTTTGTTGTGCTTGGCTGCAGGCGCCATTTCTTGAAGAAGTCCGTCATTTCCTCCAGATCCTTGTTCAGTACCTCCTCTAGCTCAGCAAACGAGCGACTTTGGGACCCAGGAGCAATGTCGTCTGCATACATGAACTTACGCGACTGTGTTTCAGGCAAGTCATTGATATAAACACTGAACAGACTTGGTGAAAGAACAGACCCATGTGGGAGTCCATTAGTCTGACGTCTGCACGAGCTGCAGCTCTTTTGGATGTGCACTCCGAAGCACCAGTCGTGAAGGAATAGTTCCATACTCCCAACTATCCAGCGCGGCAATACTCTGGAAATTTTCAACAACAGCTCTGCGTGCGAGATCGTGTCATATGTCGCTGTTAGATCAAGGAAAACAACTCCAGTTTTAAGGTTGCTCTAAAAACGGTTTTCAAGAAACTTAGTCAGGGCAAGGACTTGATTGCAAGTGCTGCGGCTGTGCCTAAAGCCTGCCTGCTCAACATTTATGATATTCTTCAAGTCGGGACCGATTCTTTGGAGAATCAGGCGCTCCAGTACCTTGAAACAGACAGAAAGTCAAGAGATTGGCCGATAGCTCGCCGCATTATGGAGCTCTTTGCCAGGCTTTGGGATCGCAATAATCTTTGCTTGGCTCCACAAAGTCGGCATGCACGTTTCCCTAACAACCTGGGTGTATAAAGAGGCGAGCCAAACCTTTGCCTTCGGGCCAAGATGCTTCAGGAACTCAAGCAGGATATTGTCACATCCTGCTGTTTTGCCTGATTTGATGATGCATAGCACCTTTTCGCAAGCTCTGTTGCTGTAAATGCCTCTGGAGTATTTTGATCTAGTTCATCTGACTTTCGAAGGCAGAATTGTTGCCACTGATTTTGTACTTGACGTCGGTGCTGTTTCTCCACGGGTGCTTTTGCTACTTGTAGTAAGTGGGTAGCAACAGCATTTGGTCTGACAACATGGTGGACTTGAACTGGTGGCTGCTGAGCGGTGCCAAGTCGGCGAATATAGCTCCAGTTGAGTGACCCTGTAGTTTACTCCAAGCGAGTGCACCTGGCAGTGTCCTGAGATTCAATTCAATGATTTGCAATGTCTGGGTCTCCAGATGCCTCATACTCCTTCAGAAGGGTCTGACACTCTCCATTCAAACAGGGTGTATAGGCTGGGCGACAGCCACAAGCGACAGACTGAGTGGCTATCTTGAATGCATCTCTTTGGAAGAGGTAGCAAGTTTCCTTTATTGGGAAGCATCGAGATGGTATAGTGACTATGCTGAGCTCCAATATGTTATTATACTTCGTCCAGCCTGCTTTACGTAAATTCCAACACCACTTTGAGGAGCTGTGTATAATCGGCAGCTGAAGTCCAATATGGATAAATATTGGTCTAAGCTGACTGTATGGGAAGATTTTTAGGACTGTTTTGGCTTACTGGCTGAGGATGGTCACCAATGGAGTTGACCCAACAGAGGTCCGGTGAGTAGTCCTTTTGCATTTTGCAGAATGAATTACACTTTAGCTATTTCTGTCGTTCACTCGATAATTCAGTGTCAATCCTTTGACTTTGTACTTGGCATGTATTTCACCCTGAGTGTCTCGGTATTGGTAACCTTAATTTTGGGACCACCACTAGCAAAACTAAAAATCCTGTCTTCAGGGTGTTCGTCCGTTCATGCACCAAAACAATCCCCTTCGATGTCTGGGTGAGGTTTTTATGATGATGGATGCACATGCATCTTTCCGTGTCAAAGTACAGGTCACGATGTTCTAAAAGGTGTAAAGCTTTTTGCACAATTTTATGCGAGCAGTAGGCGTTTACGTAGACTGCAATGATGACATTTCCAAACTCATCGGGAGGTACGAGCTCTGCTTGTTCATCGTAACTGACATGTTTCATTGGTTTTCCTTCGTCGTTCGCCAGTTCGTAATAGCGGTAAGGACATGACAATTACTCCATCTTGGATAAGCAAGGTCGTTGTGCTATTTTTTCCGCAAAAAAGCAATTTAGCATGACATTTCACTAACGAGCGTCTTCCTTTGTTCTTTTATATGTTGCCTAAAGTGACGTTTTCGATAGAACGATACTGTTTTTGAAATATTCTTGATCTTCGGTGTCTGACACCAGGAAGGATAGCCACAGCATCTTGTTTTAGCTTGAAAAATTTGTTGCCGTAGGTCGAGAAAACACCTTCCCTGGAGTCATTGTCCTTTTGGTAAAGTTCTGTTTGGTAAGTGGTAAATTTCGTAGACGTTTTGCAAGCCGGATCCAGGGCATGAAACAATTCAGCACTGACTCACGTTAATATCAAAGCTCATTCTTCATCGGTGTGATGACAAGGTTTTTCTTGGTTACAGGTTCCGGCACAGGTATTGTAGAAAGGACAATTGAGTTTTCCTTGGTAATGGTATGGTAAACAGGATGGTACAAGTCGTTGGGAGGTAAGACTTTGCAATTGATCATGCCTTCGTATTGACGAATATGTTCCACGTCAAGGTGTTCTGTCAGCATTTGCTGGTGTCCTGTAGGAAAATGGCAATATTTTTGCACACCCAAAGATACAGCGAACACACTTAGAGGTATTTGATTTCTAGTCCTTGAGATTCGCCATATCGGATCGACAGTACTTTAACATTTCTTCCTGAAAGTTAAATGGGTTGGGAGCGTGAGAGTGGTTCCAAGTGTAGAAAGCTTCTCGTGGTTTGGTGTGCTTATTGTCGGGGTCGTAATAGTGACCTTCAGGCAAATACGAGATGATGTTGATTGGCTTCGGAATTGAAAAACTTTTGGAAATATCCCTTGCCATTTGTGTCATTCCAAAAACGTTTTAGTCATTTGACTCAAAGGCATGACCAAATAGCTCATTGGATTTTCAAACCGTAATAGTCCCACTTGCATGTTGATGATTTTGGCTCCGTTCATGATGACTTTGTTGCATTCGGTACCTTGTTCTAAATAGTATTTCAGAAGAAATTGTCCATCATATCCCGAGAAACTGTGAGCCATCACCATGGCATAGCGATGGCAGTCGCCGTAACGCTGGATAGGGTCTAAGATCCATTTGGCAAAATCGGGAAGAGTGTTGAGTCCTCGGAAGATTTATTCACGTCCTCCTAGAATCTTGCTACAATGGGGACAGTGATAAAAGATGGATTATGGGATGCACGTCTCGTAAGCACTATGAGCGACGCAGAAATTAGGAATGTGAATGACGGTCTCTTGCATACATTCGAAATAAAAAGAGATGAAAGCAATTTGCGTCTTTTTCTTCTGTTCATCCAGGATTGTAGTTTGGGATGAAACGTTCAAAGTCAACGGTTTGGCGACAACAACGACATCTTTTCTTCCCCCTACAAAGTGTGCTTTGGTGTTATAGATATGAATGAGATGTTTACAATTAGAGCACAATTTTATTAATTGGCAAGCTCTTTTTATACGTTGACCTTTAGTCATGCGATATAGCTCGTAGCACCTAGGACTAAACAAAGTTAAGTTGGCAAAAAGGGCAGTGAATTCATTCCTTTCCTTCGGGAATGCGGCGTTTAGGTGCTAAACAGCGCTGGCATCTCTCCGCAGTGAATGTGTTACTACTTTTAAATCCTTGGTAGCGGGCCATCGAAACACCAGAGGTCCAGGAACCACTCGAGGACTTTTGGCGTACAGCGTAGATGTTGGTGCATTTCAGGAATGAAATACGCGGTGTCTTTCTATATGCCTGCCTGCTATAACAGGAATTTTGCTTGTTTTCGTTGTTTGATTCTGTCCTATTTTTGAATTTTGAATGCTTTCCCAGGCTCCTTTCCATTCCGGGGAGTCGTTCTTGTTGGCATACATTCGACCCAGTAGGTTGACTAGGGCTAAACACATGCGGTTTTGGGAGTTGCATATTTGGACGATGCTATGTTTCGGCCTGCTTTGAGACGAAGTTTAAGGAAGAGAAGAAGCCCGGTGAGATGTCGTTTATGTTATCTCCATTTGGTTAACAAACCGCAGCGAATGTTTTTAGGGCCCTTCACATGCGTAGTATTTCATTCTTGCCAAAAATGTGTATTTTGTCTCTCTGTTGTGTGTCTTTGTGTGTTTGTGTATATATTTTCAGCTGAACCCGAAAACCCTTACCCATTCCCATTTGACCCCATCAATCCATCTGCCCTATAAACCCTTTTAACTCATAAATCCTTCTAACCACATAAACCCTTTTTGAGGCTATAAACCCATTCCTATGTTAAACCTAGCTTTCACATAAGACTTTCCATACCTACCTAGAGTAGTACGTATTGAGGTCAACGCGAACACTGTTACTAAGTCACCACCCCATTGAGGTCATCCCCTTGTATGAGTTTGAGGCTCGCGTGACATTTCCTTGGTAATTTCCTATTGTCACCCGATCCGGCTTCCCATGTTAAACTCCCATTGTTTCCGGATCAGTCCCCTTGTCCGTCGATCGGCCTATATTACAACTGTGGATGGTCACCTCTTGGTGTGTCAGCTTTTGTAAAAACTCGTTTAAATTTCTTATACCAGTTTAGATTCGTTTCAAGAGAATGGCTGCTCTAGAAATAGTGTTTCCTTTCGATTTGTTTGATTTAGGCAGTTGTAATCTTAATCTCATGACAGTAGTGAAGGGGGCGAAATAGGGTCTATGAGACTTTAACATGGGGAATTTAACATAAGAAATGTATAGCGACAATGGATTGGGCCTGTCTAGGGTCAATAGGAATTGGAGAGGGGTGACGTCATGGTACAGACACTGGCAACAATGTTGCAAGTGGCTGCCCTCAATCGGGCAGAACACTGTCAACAATGTTGCAAGAGGCTGACCTGAATACGCACTACTCTAGGTAATTGTTATTAAGAGAGTAATGTATTATTACTCAAAGCACGGGCCTAAGGAGAATTACTCAAGA
>JAECUM010024629.1:0-20488 GCA_016617855.1 Megalonaias nervosa
TTTGGTGTGTGTGGACTATAATTCATGCACACAGTGCCTTTCAGTGTGTGTGGACTATAATTCATGCACACAGTGCCTTTCGGTGTGTGTGGACTATAATTCATGCACACAGTGCCTTTTGGTGTGTGTGGACTAGGCCCTCATGAATTTTCTATTAAAAGGTCAAACTGACAGGTCATTCTAGCCAACCTATAAAGTAAAATAAACAAACAAACCAAGCAAAAACAAACAAACAAAACTACATACTGCCAAAGAGTCCACATCACTATGGACAGCAACAGTTTTAATTCCCAGTCGTTTACATGTCTTCATCACTCGGCAGGCAATTTCACCTCTATTGGCAATAAGAATCTTCTCGAACATCTGCAAGTAGATTAGATATCAATATATTTGTTGTGGTTTAATCAAATTTTCTTGAAAACCCTTTATAGGTAATGCTTACTTTAAGGTCCAAATACAGTTTAACATAAGGTCCGATTTATAACTCACCTGCTCACATAACAGTTTACCATTTCATTAACCACAGACATCAAGTGTTGTAAGATCACAACCTATGTAAATTATCTACCAAAACTTTATATCACATCAATTTTACCTTTTTTTAATAAAGTATAATACAAATTTATTCCAAGACAATGATGACATAGGCTTATTTACCAAGTTGGAACAAGATCCAATCAAAATTGTATCTCCAAAGTAGTAAACAAGCCCAGTCAATCAGATACAGGTTATATTATAAATATGCACAGCTCATGCTCATAATCAAAATACAAGATCATATAACAAGTCAGATCAAAATCTCATATAAAAAATAGTTGCCTGAGTGTTAAAAAGTTCAGCCAATCAGAGCCATGATCTCATAATGATAAGCATGGACCCCTGTTCATAGTCAGACTAATCCGAGATTTTGATGATATAAACCAATTTTTTAAAATAATAATTCCATCAAATCTAAGGCAGTAAAAAGCTCAGCCAATAAGATGCAAATCCACCTCATGAATACCCAGATGCCTTGCTATGTCAAAAACCATTCACCCTTCTTGATAAGTGTCTATTTTGCAAGTCTGATTAAGAAATACTGTCTTTTGAGTGGTTATTGTTGTTGTGGGTTTAACACCATTTTTCTGCACATGGTAGGCTATACATCGCATCTGGTATATTGGGTGGAGGAAGAACCAGAGAAAACTCCAGGGAGAACCACCAACCCATGAAAAGCTACTGAAAAGTTTTCTCACATACCCATGTTGGCCAAGCCTGAAACTCAAACTCACGATGACAGAGGTCAGATGAAAGTGATCTGTAAAGGTGAGCGCCTTGAACCAATCAGCCAACCAGGGCCCCACATGTAAGCAACTCAGCCAATCAGATGTTAGGTCAAATTAATAATGTACATACCTGTAGATCTCACCTATAATAAAACTGACTGGATATTTTTATGATAGACTATTTACCAAACTGAATAAAATTTTTATTTAAAAACAGTCAGTAAAGTGATGATAACATCAACCAATTGGATGCAAGATCACCTCATTACTGCATGTGTATGTTGATCTCTCTCCCAGTTATATCCACCTGTTATCTTGATGATTTAAATTTGCGGAGCTTAATCGAAGTTGGATCAGTCTCTTGAGTAGTAACAGTTTTTTGAGTTAATCAGATGCAAGATCACCTGGTCAATATGCGCAAATCTCACACATAATAAACTCAAAGAACTTGATGGTATAAGCCTATATCCCAAGTCTGATTAAAATATGATTAAAAATATGGTCTACTGAGTGGTAACTAGCTCAGCCAATCAGATACAATATTTCCACAATAATATGTAACGATTTAATTCAATACTGAAATTTGTGTCATGACTTCATGATATAAGCCAATATTCCAAGTTTAATCAAAGTAGCCTCAAGTCTGGCAATAAGCAACTGTTGATGAATGGATGATGGACACAAGGTCATATTATACTTTAAACTCTATCCCAATGACATCTGATGGATTGACAACGCACAACGGATACAAGGCAATACCATACTTAAAATCTATTCCAATGACATCTGATGGATTGACAATGCATGATGGATACAAGGCCATACCATGTTTAAAATCTATCCCAATGACATCTGATGGATTGACAATGCACGACGGATACAAGGCCATACCATACCTAAAATCTATCCCAATGACATCTGACGGATTGACAATGCATGACGGAGCATCGTCATTACATAAGGATGGATGTTAGCAATATTAAATTAGATGTGTTAAATTAGATGTACTGACTGAGCATTGTTGTCAAAGAATAATAAGCTGATAAATTTTACTGGCTTACAAAAATGTCTTATTGACTTTTATTAGCTTAGGCAATAATCAAGAGCACACAGTGGCATCAATGATAGAAAATGCAGATAAGAGGAGATGAAGCTTTATGCAATGCAGATAAGAAAATATGAAAGGACAGGTAGACAATTACTACAAGTATTTGGGTTATGGATTTAATGAATATTAACTTTTCCAGCATTATATACTTTGAACCAGCCAGACTATAGCACAGCTTGTAAGTTTCCTTGTCAATTAAAATAAGTGATCAGGCCTGGTCAGGCTTATTTTAGCAGATTACATAGAAATTATTAATTAATAAAAGCAGATATAATGAGTAAACACTTAAGAAAGAACTAAAAAACATTGAAAGAAAAGATCCAAAGTACAGCTCTTTTCAGATGAACATATACTCAAAATGTTTAACTGTTTCCATGGGTTACTACAGCATTTGATGAAATATTGACATCAGTGTCGAAGGAAAGACAACAGTGCAATGCAGATGACACAAGTCAAAACAATCAAAATTATCTCATTTTTAGCACTATCAATGCATTAAATACTACCAGGATGTATTATTTATTGTTGTTCCTTTGTGTGTGCCCATATATATGTAAGTCAGGGGACACAAGATAAGGTCATTGTGTTTGGTAAACATGTTATTGTGGCCTTTTGAGCTCAGAAGGTATAGAACAAATCTTGTTAGCAAAATTTTAATAGATTTTATTCGAGTTCTGGTCATTAATTTCCTCTTAGGAAAATCAGGTCAACTGATTTCTGACTGGCTGGCTGTTAAAGGACCTGACCTTATTTGCAACTTTGAAAAGTTCTGGAAGTGAATATGTGACCCTAATCCAGGTTCTGAAACTGTGTCTTAGTATTTTATATAAGGTAGTGAAAAACATAATTATTTATTTCTATCTTTAACATATGTAGACAATCATTTAGTTGTGTTCAATTATTATTTGAGTGGATTTATTTCAATTATTCATTGGAATTACAAGTTGCTCATAAACATGTGGACTAAGTAACAGTTTTGGAATTTACTGTGAATTCATTTAAAGATGTTTTGGATTATATATCATTGTGATACATCAAGACTGTTAGCATATCAAAATTATTCAAGTCTATTGGCACATCAACACAACAGATTGGATGTCATTCAGAACATCCCAGGAGCTGATTTGGAATACTCCATACTTCTAGACTTGTTATAGAACTTTTAGGACTATTCGGGATTTCATTCAAGATACTGAAAGTTATTTTTAAATTTTCACCTTGTATTCTAAGCAAATAAATTTTTTGTTGAATTTTACAAAACTTGTTGGTTTTCGCTCTTTTCTGTAACTTAGTTTAAGACCACAGACTCACAACATAGTAACAATAATATAATCTGTCTGCATCATTGATCAATAATCCATTAATAATCAATTTGTCTAGTAATCAATTTGTAACCAGTCAATAATCAATTGATGTCTCATAATCAATCCATTATCAGTTGATACTTAAATTGTCTGCTAATTAATCCATTACCAGTTAATAATCAATCTGTCTACTATCAATCCAAGATCAGTTAATAATTAACTAATCTGTCCACTAATCAATCCATGAACAGTTAATAATCAATTATTGTTGAGTCCGCGGATGACAGAGTAACGACAGTATATTGTTCTTTGTGTTAATTGCATCATTTTTTAAAAATATTATGAGCAGATTTTAAAGTGCTACTCTAATTTTTTATTACATTTCATTTTCTCAAATTGCTTGTTAGCCTCATTTCCAATACCATTTTATTAACTTTATGATTTTCACTTGGTCAATGTGCCCATTTCCTTGTATTGAAGTGATCGTAAAGTAGTATAACCCATTTGAAGACCTGAATGCTCAATCAATATTTCTAGATATATTTGGCACATGACTAATATATAACCATGATATATTCATAAGCTACTGGATTGTTCAGGAAGCAGCATATCTTTTGCTTTATGAAACCAATTACAAATATCTTCAGATAAGTGAATTTTGTCAAGCAGTAATACTCCCTTTGTTCTATGACATTAATCCAAAACAATACATGGTTTTAAATCTAAAGATTTTGAAGGACAAAATTTGATTCATAATTGTGGCTTTCAACAGTGGGGTTCACTTAGGAAATCATTGACCAATGACTTCAATCTCTGGTTCAGGCATGTGGACTTGAACAAAACTTGAAATGTGCAGAAACCATTAGTTTCTTATTAGATTTATCATGATCATGACCTTCAGACCAAAGAATCTATAGGTTTCTTTATTATTTTAATTATGAACCATTCTACAAAGTTTGGTCATGAAACTTACTCTACGAACAAAAGCTATTCTGCAAATCCCATTTTTCTTTAAGCCATAATGACCCTGTCCTTTCTCACTTTAACCTCAAAATCAACAGGCTTCTTCCATATCTTAAGTGCAAGCCTTCCAGAAACTATGAGCAAGGTACTAAAGCTACTACGCAGATAAAATCTTCTTTCAGTCAATTTAACCTTGACCATTGAATCTCAAAGTCAGCAGACCTTTATCTTACCAAATATGCACATCATCCATAAGACTTGGTGAAAGTACAAGGTCTATACCTGAAATCTTAATGTAGAAACCCTTTTTCTTCTCTCACTCAATAACCCTGACCTGTGACGTTCTGACCCCTGAATCAACTGGCTTCTTCCTTACCACACGTCTGGTCCAGGCATCTGATGCAGCACTAATATTACTGTGTGGAAACCATATTTTCCTATTTCAGTCACTGACCCTCAAAAATCAACTGGCTTCTTCCAACCCAGAGTGCAAGCTATCCAAAATATTTGATCCAGGTATGCAATGTTGAATTAATATTGTGTGGAAATCATTTGTCAACATTCAGTCACAGTGACCTTGACCATTCATCTTTTGACCCCATAATCAGCAGTGTTAACTAGAGTTAATAGGTGAAAATGAAATTGGTAACAGACAGATGGATGGACAACATCATCACATATTCCGCCTTATGGCAGGCACATAAAAAGGCCGTAATTTTCCATGTATAAGGCAGATTTAAATTAAACAAAGATAGGGCCTACAAATTAAAGCAAGGTTTTCACATCTCTGTTGATTTACAGGGGTCTGATTTTTTAGAAATTAGCAAGAATCATACAATAGACCATTTCATCCTTGAACTATTAAGAAGCCTTCAGCTTATTATAAAGAGCGCATACCATGGGGCACATCTTGATATTGTTATGGCTCTATAAAGATCATATGGCCTGGAACACTTCTTGATATTGTTACAACTCTTATCATAAAGATCATATGGCCTGGAACACTTCTTGATATTGTTATGGCTCTATAAAGATCATATGGCCTGGAACACTTCTTGATATTGTTACAACTCTTATCATAAAGATCATATGGCCTGGAACACATCTTGATATTGTTACAACTCTTATCATAAAGATCATATGGCCTGGAACACATCTTGATATTGTTACAAATCTTATCATAAAGATCATATGGCCTGGAACACTTCTTGATATTGTTATGGCTCTATAATGATCATATGACCTGCAACACTTCTTGATATTGTTATGGCTCTATCAAGATCATATGGCCTAGGACACTTCTTGATATTGTTATGGCTCTATAAATATCATATGGCCTAAGACACTTCTTGATATTGTTATGGCGCTACAAAGATCATATGGCCTAAGACACTTCTTGATATTGTTATGGTTCTATAAAGATCATGCGACCTGCGACACTTCTTGATAGATTGATCAACAGTGAGTACAGTTCAAAGTGCACTATTCACCACTTACAAAGCAATTTCTTACAATAATTAGCATTTTCTGCATACTGGTGCAGCTGAAAAACCTTCCTTTCTGGTTTTCTATTTCCAATTTCTCATGAATTGCTCCATTTGATTACCGCATCAAAGAATGCACCATTCAGAACAATAAAATTAAGGAAGGCTAAAAAGACCATCTCTTCTGAATACAAATTCATGACTTAAGAGATGGTTTACGTTATATAAAAAAAATTCCACACAATGCAAAACATTCTTACATTACACAGGGCAAAGAAACTTCATGTGCCCCAATGAAAAAACTTGTCCCTGATGTCAAGAAGCGTTATTACTGTTAAATACATATATTCCTACCTTGGACGGCAAAGTGCCAGTGTTAGAACATGCAATATAATACTTACTTGATAGAAGCTGCACTTGCCACTCCTAAGCTTTGCCTATTTGAAAACATAGTGTGCATATGACAGAGAGAGAAAGACAGAGATGGAGGAAGAGAGAGAGAGAGAGTGAGTTAATCATATTTATTTTAATGACTTGTTGCATATAGGGATGCTTACAGGTTCATCTGGATTGTATTTGTCATTCCAGTAGAATTCTTTTCTGTTGGCTGCTGTGGTGTAAATAGTCCTGCTAGTAGGGAAAACCTTCAAGAAAAAAAGACAAAGATTAGTTGAATCATTATTCCATTGGTTGGTGGAATGATTAAATGGAGAGAGAAAGACATATATTAGAGGAATGGAAACATATGACAGTTTTTGCAATGAGATGCCAAGTGTTCTTCTGAAAATCTAAAATATTTCAAAGTGAATCGTTTTCAGGTAAGTTTTGCAATATTGTGTTTTTATTTAGTCATATCAAGAAAGTGTACATGTCTCAAATCGTCATGAAAAACATGCAATAATTACCACTCATCTCATAAGAGGAAAGACAATAATAAATGAAATTAAATCAAATATTAAGTTGAATTTGTTTTGATTATGTCATAACTGAATTACAACCTACGAATAAAGCATAGGGATTATTGATATATGGCACAAAATATTCACTAAACAGAAATAAAACATACACATTAATTTACAAACAGATGAAGAAATATGACAACAAATGGATGCTACCTATACAACAAACATAAACATTTTGATCACAATATAAATATATATGGCTAAAAAAACCAGTGCTGCTAAATGATGTCTTTAAAATTCCTAAGAGATAACTAAGATACTAATTTAAAGTATTGTAAAACACTTAATTCCAGTTCTACAAACTGCCTCTACAATATTGCTCAAGAAAACGAACATGCCAGAGTTAAAGCTCTACTCTAGAAGCATGCTACATTAGATGTACTGACTGAGCATTGTCATGACATAAGGATGGATGTTAGCAATATTAAATTTGATGTACAGACTGAGCATCATCATTACATAAGGATGGAAGTTAGCAATATTAAATTTGATGTACAGACTGAGCAATGTCATGACATAAGGATGGAAGTTAGCAATATTAAATTTGATGTACAGACTGAGCATCATCATTACATAAGGATGGTAGTTAGCAATATTAAATTTGATGTACAGACTGAGCAATGTCATGACATAAGGATGGAAGTTAGCAATATTAAAATATTGATGTACAGACTGAGCATCATCATTACATAAGGATGGATGTTAGCAATATTAAATTAGACATACTGACTGAGCATCATCATTACATAAGGATGGAAGTTAGCAATATTAAATTAGATGTACTGACTAAGCATTGTCAATACATAAGGATGGAAGTTAGCAATATTAAATTTGATGTACAGACTGAGCATCATCATTACATAAGGATGGATGTTAGCAATATTAAATTAGATGCAATGACTGAGCATCGTCATGACATAAGGATGGATGTTAGCAATATTAAATTAGACATACTGAGCATCGTCATGACACAAGGATGAAAGTTAGCAATATTAAATTTGATGTACAGACTAAGCATCATCATGACATAAGGATGGAAGTTAGCAATATTAAATTTGACGTACTGACTGAGCATTGTCAATACATAAAGATGGAAGTTAGCAATATTAAATTTGATGTACAGACTGAGCATCGTCATGACATAAGGATGGAAGTTAGCAATATTAAATTAGATGTACAGACTGAGCATCATCATGACATAAAGAAGGAAGTTAGCAATATTAAATTAGATGTACTGACTGAGCATTGTCAATACATAAGGATGGAAGTTAGCAATATTAAATTTGATGTACTGACTGAGCATTGTCATGACATAAGGATGGATGTTAGCAAAATTAAATTAGATGTACTGACTGAGCATTGTCATGACATAAGGATGGATGTTAGCAATATTAAATTAGACATACTGACTAAGCATCATCATTACATAAGGATGGAAGTTAGCAATATTAAATTAGACGTACTGACTGAGCATGGTCATTACATAAGGATGGATGTTAGCAATATTAAATTTGATGTACAGACTGAGCATCATCATTACATAAGGATGGATGTTAGCAATATTAAATTAGATGTACTGACTGAGCATCGTCATGACATAAGGATGGATGTTAGCAATATTAAATTAGACATATTGAGCATCGTCATGACACAAGGATGGAAGTTAGTGATATTAAATTTGATGTAGAGACTGAGCATCGTCATGACATAAGGATGGAAGTTAGCAATATTAAATTAGACATACTGAATGAGCATTGTCAATATATAAAGATGGAAGTTAGCAATATTAAATTTGATGTACAGACTGAGCATCATCATGACATAAAGATGGAAGTTAGCAATATTAAATTAGATGTACTGACTGAGCATTGTCAATACATAAGGATAGAAGTTAGCAATATTAAATTTGATATACTGACTGAGCATTGTCATGACATAAGGATGGATGTTAGCAATATTAAATTAGACGTACTGACTGAGCATCGTCATGACATAAGGATGGATGTTAGCAATATTAAATTAGACGTACTGACTGAGCATTGTCATTACATAAGGATGGATGTTAGCAATATTAAATTAGATGTACTGACTGAGCATGGTCATTACATAAGGATGGAAGTTAGCAATATTAAATTAGACGTACTGACTGAGCATTGTCATTACATACGGATGGATGTTAGCAATATTAAATTAGATGTATTAAATTAGACACACTGACTGAGCATTGTCATTACATAAGGATGGATGTTAGCAATATTAAATTAGACGTACTGACAGCATCGTCATTACATAAGGATGAAGGTTAGCAATATTAAATCAGATGAACTGACTGAGCATCGTTGTTGCATAAGGATGTAAGTTAGCAATATTAAATTAGACGTACTGACTGAGCATCGTCATTACATAAGGATGTAAGTTAGCAATATTAAATTAGATATACTGACTGAGCATCATCATTACATAAGGATGGATGTTAGCTATATTAAATTAAATCTACTGACCAAGCATCACTGAAGACACATCACTACATAAGGATGGAAGTTAGCTATATTAAATTAGATGTACTGACTGAGCATCATCATGACATAAGGATGTGAGCAATATTAAATTAGATGTACTGACAAAGCATCACCAAGACACATTGCTACATAAGGATGGAAATTAGCCATATTAAATCAGATGTACTGACCTAGCATCGCTGAAGACACATCACTACATAACAATGGAAGTTAACTATTATAGATGTACTGAGGATCATCATGACATAAGGATGGAAGTTAACAATATTAAATTTGATGTACAGACTGAGCATCATCATTACATAAGGATGGAAGTTGGCTACATTAAATTAGATGTACTGACTGCGTATCACAATGAAGACACATCCTTACATAAGGATGAAAGTTAGTTGCTGTATAAGCATTTGTGTGCAAAAGACACTTTCATCATGCATCATGTACGATCTAGGGATAGCACTTACCACTCTGTAAGGTGTATATGTGGACCTATTTATACCAATTTTAATATGACCTGATTTTACCATACAAATCCAGAATGACTGTGTATTAGATGAGAGTTTAATTACTGGGTCAGCATGCAAGTTTAACTGCTATACATGAATGCTCATACCAGTGGTTATGTTCCATCCCTTTTTGGGAAGGTGTGCATGTCCGAAAGGGTATGAGGATTGGTATGTGCAGGCAATGTGTTCAGTGGCATAACTCACAGACCCTGGTTCAAATCTCAGTCAGGATGAATTAAAAAGTTCTCTAACCTGTATGATAATATTCTTTCTCAATATATAATTTCACTCTGTATTATCACATATCCTCTGGTATGATCCAGGGATCGCACTTTCTACTCAGGTATATACTTGTAGCCATATATATATATATATATATATATATATATATATATATATATATATATATATATATATATATAAAATTTATTATTATCTCCTGCCATATATATATATATATATATATATATATATAAAATTTATTATTATCTCCTGCCTGCCAAAGCTTGCAAAATAAGAAATTGATTTATTTTATAGATTTCATTTACAATGAGTACTCGTGTAAGATTCTGTAAATCCATGAAAATTTGATTTTTTTTTTTAAGTTTTAATAGCACTTTTAACACAATATTGGTTATATCATCAACAGGTCATGGGATTTAAGTGCCTTTCCCGATGATACACTGTGGCAGCCAACCTGGGCTGGCCCAGAAAGTTATCAAATCCATGACCCTTGGACTGAGTCAGATTCTCCAAGGATCACATTTCAAATGATCACAAATACAAGATTCCATTTATCACATGATGAAAAATACTGATTTTCCTTTTTCCAAACTGCAGAACAGTGTATTGAAATGACTGAAATACATTTGGATGCATTGGTCTTTATGCCTTACCAGTGCGTGTTGTTACATCATTTGTGACGTCATGAGGTGCTACTACATGTGCTACATGTATGAAAATTAAAGAATGGATATATTAACATAAATAATGCATAGTCGTGTAATCAACAAATGTCTTTAACCATAAGTACAAACTAGCTAGACTGGATATTTTTATATGTAAACAAAACATGGCACATCCAATCAGAACTGAATCAGTAATTAAATATATTTAAATTACTTCTATCTCATCCCAATTAGCAGTGAAAAAAAATTAAAAAAATAAAACTGACTTAAGCTGAGCTTTAACAAACCCCTAACCAGGGGAACAAACTTGTTAGATATGGCTCATGAATACATCTTGGCCTGATGGTCTCAACATAATCCCTATACCACATCTAACACTTTCTAACCACTGTCTCAGAGCAAAATATGAATGTGGTTTTGTATATCATATTTCAGAAACACATATCAAAATGCACATTACAGTAAATGTTTTTACACAACACAACAGATGGAGACAAAAGTTTAGATAACAGATTTTTTATATATATATATATATATATATATATATATATATATATATATATATATATATATAAAACAACCCAAAAGGACACCAAAAAGACTAAATCAGAATGTAATAAATGATGACATAGCTTGCCTCGACAAAGCTTTTACAGGTATCCAGCAGACATTACAAATATTAATAATCATGCATACCAAAATTAAGAGCAAAGTGAAAATGACAACAAAATGTCAGCAACAATGACAGGACACAAAAGACAAAAAGCAATAAAAAAGACACAATATCAGAAGCAGATGTACTGTAATATAATAAGGTGATAAAAACCACAATAACTTTTTTTTCTCCAAAATAATTGTTCTTAAATGCTGCTTTAAAAGCTGATTTTACTAGACAAAAGTCACAGGCATAAAGTAACCTTGGAGTGATAGCCAGTATGCAGGACAATAACCACAGCCACTAAGCAACCCTGGAGTAATTGCCAGTACACAGGACAAAAGTCAAAGCCATTGAGTAACCTTGGAGTGATAGCCAGTATGCAGGATAATAACCACAGGCACTAAGCAACCCTGGAGTAATTGCCAGTACACAGGACAAAAGTCAAAGCCACTGAGTAACCTTGGAGTGATAGCCAGTATGCAAGAATTTTCCTGCCATTTCTGATGTGTGACTAGGGCCCGAAATGTTTTGGAAAATCTGCATGTAAACAAGTTAAATGGGACATTTTCAGAATAAAAGAAGAACAAGACTGCATATTAGCATGTGTAAAAGTGCTAAGTACAGCCATAATGCAGTCAGTAAAAACTCATGATGATGTTCGTCTGTGTCGATGAGGACCATTTAATGTCATTGATTCACTGGGGGTGGGTCTGCAGATAGCTGATCAGTCCAATCCAGGCCCGGAAGAGTCTATTGCAGTGGGGACATGGACGTACAGGTTGCTGACTGGGAGTTGCAGAACTGCTGTTCCTGGATTTGCACAGAGCATGTTTTTCAGCTGCATCCACCAGTCTTTTCTGCTCAAAGACTGCTTCACCGGCATTGACTTGACTCCCACATCACTGTCCTTGGATGCCATCAGCATGGCGGAGAACATGAGGCTGAAGAGAGTGGTGGCTAAGACTCATCCTTGTTTCACACCATTCATAACGGCAAAGGGTTCGGAATAGCTACCCTGGTCCTGGACTCTGGCAAGCATGCCATCATGAAATTGCTTCACCATTTCAATGACTACTTCTGGACATCCCTGCTGACAGTGTCGAATGCCTTAGTCAGGTCCATGAAGGTGGTGTATTGCTGGACATTTTGTTCCTGACACTTTTCTTGCGTCTGCCTGGCAGCAAAGGTCATGTCGATGGTGCCTCTCTCCTTTCTGAAGCCACACTGACTTTCTGGCAGTAGGCCATGATCAAGGTGCTCTGTAAGTCTGTTCAGCAATAGCCTGGTGAGGACCTTGCCTGCGATGCAGAGTAGAAAGATTCCTGTATGATTGTCGCAGAATTGGTGATTTCCTTTGCGTTTGTTAATGTGGATGATGGATGCATCTTTGAATTCTTGGGGTACGCGTTTCTGCTTCCACATCCCACAAAACATCTCTGTTAATCTTTCCACTAGCTTAGGCCCACCAGACTTGTAGATCTCAGCTGGGATGGAGTCTGCTCCTGGAGCTTTCCCACTAGACAGGAGCTCGATGGCCTTATGAGTTTCCAGCACTGTTGGAGGGTCAGCCAATCTCTCGTTGATCACCACCTGGGGTAGATGGCTGATCGCTTCATTATTGATGGAAGAGGGTCTGTTGAGGACACTGTCAAAGTGTTCCGCCCAGCGATCCAGTATCTTCTCCTTCTTGGTTATGAGCATGCTGCCATCAGAGCTCAAGAGTGGAGCTGTGCCTGATGTTACTGGGCCATAAACATCACGAAGAGCACAATAGAAATTCTTCATGTCGTGTCTCTCGGCAAAGGACTGAATATCATCAGCCTTTCGACTCAGCCATGTGTCCTGCATCTCGTGCAGTTTCTTCTGCACAGCTTGGCGGATTCTGCTGAAGGCAACTTTCTTTGCAGTGGACTTGGGGTCGATGCTGTACGCACAATGGAGACGATGCTTCTCCTCTAACAGGGGCTGTATTTCTTCACAGTTCTTGTCAAACATGAGTCTTGGTGCTTTCGCACTGTGACGCACTCTCATAAATTATGCTGAACTGCCATAAATGGGTTAATGAGCAAAATGTCAAACTCATCATCTGAATATCCAGTCTTCTTGACTGGAAATTTCAACTCATAATTGGGAAAGTATGCACTCTTTTGGAACGAGTCCAAAATTCAGCCCCAAAAAAGGACAAGCGAAATTCCTGGTGTGAGCACTACAAAAGACAATACAATTATTTTATGTTTTGCTGACTGAAATAAATTAATCACCAATAAAACATAAAATCAGTCCACTTATCTTTGACAACTAGCTTCATGGAATTCCATATTTTCTTAGTTTTGTCTAAATTGATTATTATTTGATGAACAATCAAACAAGTGCCTTTTAACTGATCAAAAGATAATCCAATCAAGTCAGAAATGATTCCCTCTTCCTAAAACAATATAACCCTCAATTATGTACAACTACATTATGCATGACATCAGTGATTTGTTATCTTCACACAGTTCATACTGTTTTTACACAGGTCCAATATCACTGGTCGATAACATGTGAACAGTAGTCTAGCAAATGTTGATCACTGGTACATACAGTACACTCAATAAGAAATTATGGTGGAGGTGAATTAAAGGTAATTAAGACCGATGTTCCAGCCCAAAATCAACATGCATCATAACACTGCACAGGTTAGAATTCCATTTGTTAGAAATGGGTTATTTTTTAATTCCAAGCATCAGAAACCCAAGGGTAAAGGTCTACTGAAACCCTGATACTACTCCTTGTTTTTGGTCTATAGTATATGTACCAACAAATGGTCCTCTGCCAAAAATAATAAATATTAAATAGGTAATAACTGTTTTAAAAGTATTTCTTGTTTAATATCCATCAAGGTGGTAACTGCATCACTGAAGTCCGTAGTTTTGCTCCCACCCATCTTGTGTTACTAAGAGGATGCATATACAATATTTTGTTAAATAACTTGCTTGGATATACAGTAGAACCTGTCTTGAAAGACCACCCTTTCTGCCATAAAATTATGTTCTCTCAAGACAGGTGGTCTCTCATAACAGGTCACAATGCTATATAATCATAAATTTGTGTTGAGAATATGGTCTCTCAAGACAGGTGGTCTCACATAGCAATGATCTTTCAAGACAGGTTTCACTGCAGCATGATATGGTACATAGCACCATGGCACTTTGTGGACCACAACCACTGCGTTATAGCAGGGTTTCACCGAATACCACATTGAAAAATATTTGGTCATGACTAAATACAAGTATTTAACCCATATTTGTAAAGTATAAATTGCAGGTCATAGTGATGTCTCTGGTAGTAAAGGTTGTTATATATATTTAAATGTTTGTTTGTTTTTTTAAAATTTTTATTCCATTATATGTTATTGTAATGTAACATTGTATGTTGGACTTGACCTTGTCCAAAATTGAGTTCATTTCTGCCTGACCTGATTGACTTTTTTTTAAAAACTTTTTTAATTATTTCAGTACTCTAAGATGTATTATATTGTGACCAGTTTGGGTTGAATTTTATTTTCTTCAAATTATTGAATTCAAGTGATTATTTTCTCTGCAAATACAAAAGTGCTCTGACAAAATTCCTGGATGAAGACATACATTGGAATTTATACTGAATTCAAACCTGGAATAATATTTCTGTGATTCAACAAGAGACTGTTGATACATCAGCACTTTGCAGGCTATGACAGACACATCATCACCTTCAATTTTGGATCTCTTTGGGACTTGAACCGAGTTTTATTCAGGACTTTTTATTACTAGGACTTGTGTCTTTAATTTCTGGATTATTTTTGGATTTAATTCACAATACATGAAGTTCTTTTTTCTCATTTTTCACTTTGTATTCTAAGGAAATAAATTATTTGTTAAATTTTACAAAGCTTGTTGTCTTCACTCTTTTCTGTTACTTATTTTAAGAGCATACACTCATAACAAGATGTACAACTAACAGCGATGTATCAAATTATCAAGTTTCAAGATTCTAACCCGCACCCAATAAATAAACTTGAAACATGAATTATCAGTCGCAGTGACATTCTGCGATTAGGGTATTGTACTTGTCAAGATGCATCCTCTCACCAAGTTTCAAGGTTCTAACATAACCAGCACCCAATAAGTAAACTTGAAATATGAAACTCTAGAGTTTACTGAACACTAGGTCTCAATGACCTCAACCTTTGGTCTACTGGTATGTGGTCTTGAACTTGATTTAATACACAGAAACTATTATTTTCTTATCAGACTCACCCTAAATATGATCGCTGACCTTCAGGCCAAAGAATGTAAAGGTTTCTTATTACATAAAGTGCAATCCATTCCACAAAGTTTAGCCAAGAAATATACTCTAGAACCAAAATTAACTCGCCAAAAAGAATTTTTCTTTAAGTCATAATTCCCTTAACCTTGTGATCACAAAAAGTATGCACTCTACAAACTGTAGTTAAGGTACATGGTTTAAAACTAAAGTTATTACACAAAACAAATGTTACTTATTCCAGTCAGTGGCCTTGACCTTTGTTTGGCCCTAAAATCAATACTCTTTTCTACCCAACATGTAGGTCATCCACAAACTTTGTCCATAAATGAAAAGTTTGTGCAGAGACCATTTTCTGCTTTCAGTCAGTGATTTCACCTTTGACCTCAAAATCAAGAGACTTCTTCCATACCCTGATTTTTGAGTACACGAGAATATGGCAATCTTTGAAATCTGGGAGCCTGGTTTTCACAATTTGTTTTGTAAATCAATAAATTTAGAAACAAATTCCATATTTTACATTACTCGTTTTTCTTCAATTGATCCAAAGAGCATGCTTGATGTTTTTTTAAGTTAAATACATTGCATTGTGAATGTCTGATAATGTGTGTCTTTCTTTATCTACTGAACCATCATCAATATGCAAGTTTTGCAATACAAGACTTGTAGAAAAGACTGTGTGAACACCTGATGTCTTGGGGTTGACAAAATTTTACAGACGATGAATTTGGGTGAGATTTAGGAGATTTCTCTCTCTTCCAGTATTAAGCTGAATCATTGTTAAGTGTCCTTTTATTATTATTATTATTATTATATAACTTTTGTCTTTTATTGTGGGGTTTTTTTCCAGAAAGGATAGGGTACCTTTCCTTTCAGTGTCAGAAGTACAGCATTCAATGATTTCTCATTCATCTGCATTGACCTGATTATGAGTTGAATTCTTGAATTCTACTTCTTTAGAAATAAACTAACTTAAACATTGATTGCAGACAATTATGGAGACATTTTCTTCTTCCCTAATTTGGTCCACAGGCTAGACACCTTTTTGATTTTGACCTTTACCATTAAACAAATGTTATCTGATAAAACTGTCTGAGTCTGTGTAAAAGAGTTTGGAACCAAAGCTAACAAATGTTATATCTTAAGATATGCACAAGAAGTCCAAATCTGTTATATCTTAAGATATGCACAAGAAGTCCAAATCTGTTATATCTTAAGATATGCACAAGAAGTCCAAATCTGTTATATCTTAAGATATGTACAACAACACCAAATCTGTGATATCTTAAGACATGCACAAAAAGTCAAAATCTGTTATATCTGAAGATGTGGACCACAATGAAAGCAATGTTAATTTCTGATTGTAAATTCATTCAATTTCCTGGAAACCGTTAGATCATCAATATCAGCTTACATACAACTTGTTCTGAAATTTAGTCACCAGCTCCTATATTTGAGAAATCTGAACCAAGAAAAATATTTGAATTTTGGTCCTTCTGGTTTCCTTTAACCCTCTATTTACATTTGCACTGATTACCTTTTAAAACACTCACTTCTGCATAGATCTTCTTTCTTCCTGTCCATCAGCAGCACCTCCATTTATTTTTTTTTCACCTCTCTGAGCTATTTCTCTAAATTCTGCACTTATATTGTTAAAAAGTACTCTATTATCAAACCGTTCACATCTGAACCAGCATTGCACTGATCCTCAGTATTACCAGATTAAACACCAATTCCTCAGGTATACTTATTTTCGTATATGATACAAAAAATAACTCTTCCTCTGTGGATATTTCAAATGTCACTGACTTGCCTGGGTTCTTGTAACAAAACTGTACCATAAATTCAAATTTTCAACTATCTGTGTGAAACAGACTTGGGTTCAATTACTTTTGTCAATTAGAATTACAATGTTCTTGTAGATGTCAATTACAATTATGATTTGTTCTTGCAGATGTTAATTACAATTACAGTTATAATGTGCTTATAGATGACAATTACAAATGTAATTACAATTACTTGAGGTTAAGACTGTTCAATTACAATTACAATTACAATTACTTATGTCAGTTACAAAGAGAATTACTTTTTCCCCATAATAAGACACAAGAAAGACAAATAATTTTGGTTTGAGTATTTTATGCATCTGTTGTATTATAAACATATGCTACAAGCAAACATAAATACACTGACATGAAATTGATTTTACTGGATATAATTTATAAGCCTAACACTTGGGAGATAACATGTATATTTTCTCAATTTTATAATTTGTTTGGAATTAAAAAACACATTTATCTTTGCTTTTGTAATTGACTTTAATTGAGCAATTATGCAAATCTAGACCTTCAATTACAAATACAATTACATCATTTTGGTGATGTTCAATTACAATTAAAAATACAGTGTAATTGTAATTATTGACTCAATTACACAAAGTACATTGTAATTGAACCCAAGTCTGGTGTGAAAGGACTGACTCTTGTGCAACAGTTTATAATCAACAAACAGAATGTTGCATCAAGAACACAAGACCATTTAAGCCTACTGCATACAATCTTTGGATCAAACTACACAAAATCAGTTCAGGTAAACTCCATGCAACCAGAAACAATGGTGACTCACTCATATGACAATATTTAAATACTGGTCTATGTTACTGACATTAACAAAATGAAACCACGCTTATCAAACCAATCACTAAAACACACCATTTTGTGTCTGCCACAAATTAACCAGGGATGTGACAATGCATTAATTCATCAATCAACAGATGAATCAGGTATGATCAAAATTTCAAACACAATCACTTAACTACATCCACTAGCTACTGACTGAGCAATGGTCAGCTTTTACCAATAATAAAAAATAATGTTCTGTGAACATCACTGCAAAACTGGATACAATGATGTATATCAATTAACTGGTAGTAATTAAATACTTTATAAACAATATATTTAGCTGCCAGTGCTAAGGATGCCCATCCCCTCCAGAAAAATTAAATGGTTTGTCCATCACACCTCTGATATTGTTCACAAAACTGAACCCTTGTTTACATTCTGCTGAAGAGGGGATCACAACTAACAATTTTACAATTTCTGCATGTTCAGGTGTGGAATTGTGCATAATTGTGACTTGTGATCTACAACTGTATGCCTTCAGCTTTGCCTGCAGGTCAATGTACAGTCTGTATTTCATCACGATCTGTAGTGACGAGTATTCAGGGGCATTGTAGTTCTGTGTTTTGAATGCTTCAAAAACCTCCACACTAATTATCAGAGATGAAAACAGAAAAGAAACCTTAGAGGCATGGATCTTTTTTTATATCAGCAGAAACAGTAGCTTCAAATTTCAGAGGTGGTTTATGTGATATACTTTGGATGTGTCACAATTACAGAAAACACTTGCTCCACATCCATGGACCCATCAGCTACCAACACTTTGAACTAAATGGATTTTAATATAATGTGATCTCAGTTCCTTTATGCTGGAAAACACAGCAATGAGGGCTTTTATAAGTCACTAATCCCAAAGTTTAGTTAACCATCAAACAAATGGATAGGTACTGCTTGATATATTTTAACAGCAATGCATTTCCAAGTCAGCATGTACAAATCAGTGCTAGTTATATGTAACCAATGAAATATGGGAAAAAGAAACTTTATGTCCCACATTTACAGGTCACATGCTTTGCTTTGTACACACAACATTTATAGCTTTTGATACAATTAATAAAACAATCTTCATAATGTAGGGGATTTAAAGATTGCACCACCCATGGGGAGCTAAGTATTAGCATTTTACCAGTCTTTCAAGAACTTCAAAATAAAAATGCTTCATTTTGTCGGTGGGCTCAAGGTTTCATTCAGTCACATTAGATAACACTTTTTTGGACAGGCCAGACATGCAACTAAGTTAGAATGAGAGGGGCTTGATACAGATTTAGAGAAGCCCCTGGGCATCTTGAAACAGATTTAGAGAAGCCCCTGGGCATCTTGATACAGATTTAGAGAAGCCCCTGGGCATCTTGATACAGATTTAGAGAAGCCCCTGGGCATCTTGATACAGATCTGGAGAAGCCACTGGGCATCTTGATACAGATCTGGAGAAGCCCCTGGGCATCTTGATACAGATCTGGAGAAGCCACTGGGCATCTTGATACAGATCTGGAGAAGCCACTGGGCATCTTGATACAGATTTAGAGAAGCCCCTGGGCATCTTGATACAGATTTAGAGAAGCCCCTGGGCATCTTGATACAGATTTAGAGAAGCCCCTGGGCATCTTGAAACAGATTTAGAGAAGCCCCTGGGCATCTTGATACAGATTTAGAGAAGCCCCTGGGCATCTTGATACAGATTTAGAGAAGCCCCTGGGCATCTTGATACAGATCTGGAGAAGCCACTGGGCATCTTGATACAGATCTGGAGAAGCCCCTGGGCATCTTGATACAGATCTGGAGAAGCCACTGGGCATCTTGATACAGATCTGGAGAAGCCACTGGGCATCTTGATACAGATTTAGAGAAGCCC
>JAECUM010024630.1:0-35747 GCA_016617855.1 Megalonaias nervosa
TCACACACACACACACACACACACACACACACACAAAGCATGCATGTTTTCTCGTTGACCATTCTACCCTTTATGTAGGGTATGGGTATTACAAACATGAAGAAAAGAAAAAAAATAAACCACGCAAAATGATAAAACATGCCTATGACATTGTCTGATTGTCATGTGTTATGATGATCTACTTTAACCGTGTTTATATCAGCTGACACAAAATATGTGGATGTGCCGTCAGTATCTATTGCTACACATAGCTCTGATGATTTCTGCAAAATATTATAATGGTGCTTTATGTAGCCCTGCTTTGCGAAGCGTACCTACGTGTATGCGTTCGTTCATCCGGCCTCTCGGTCAAGGATGTAAGTTTTAATCCAATATATCTATTGAGACCAAATTTAAACTTAGGAAAAATATCAGGGTCGTGTTGTGACACACACCAAAATTGGGTCCTTGTAATCTACTTCTCGAGTTATTAATCTGATGTGCAGAATATAACTTAAAAAAATAAAAAAAATAATTTACTCATTTCTAAGCAAGATGACATAGTGATTAAATTTGGAGTGAAGAAATGTCGAGTAATATAAATGGTCCACCGTGACCAAGTTTCCATGCCTTGATTCAGTTTTGCTAGAAGAAATATCGATTCATGTCACTAATGAGAGACAGAGGAAAAAACACAGATAGACAGATTAGAAGGAAAGGTTTACTAATGTCGATTTATTTTTTAATTCCAGATCTAAAATGAGCCATTCCATGTACATTCTACTGTCCATAATGGCAGCCTCATGTTTCCATTGTCAGGGGTTATTCAAAGGTGAGTAGATCATGCTTCTTACTTTAGAGACTATAACCAGAAGGACAAAAAGAGAAAATACGTAACACATAAATTTTATGTTTGAATAATCATTACTTCTCACATACAAATCTTCTGTTTGAATGTGTAGTCATTACTTGGCACACGAACCTTCTGTTTGAATATGTAGTCATTACTTGACACCTACAAATCTTCTGTTTGAATATGTGGAAATTACTCGGCACATAAAATCTTCTGTTTGAACATTTAGGCATTACTTGACACATGCAAATCTTCTGCTTGAATATGTAGTCATTACTTCCCACGTATTCTGTTTGAATATGTAGAGTTATTACTTCACACGTATTCTGTTTGAATATGTAGAGTTATTACTTCACACATATTCTGTTTGAATATGTAGAGTTATTACTTCCCACGTATTCTGTTTGAATATGTAGAGTTATTACTTCATACATATTCTGTTTCACACATATTCTGTTTGAATATGTAGAGTTATTACTTCACACATATTCTGTTTGAATATGTAGAGTTATTACTTCATACATATTCTGTTTGAATATGTAGAGTTATTACTTCACACATGTTATGTTTGAACATGTAGAGTTATTACTTCGCACATATTCTGTTTGAATATGTAGAGTTATTACTTCACACATATTCTGTTTGAATATGTAGAGTTATTGCTTCACACATGTTATGTTTGAATATGTAGAGTTAATACTTCATTAACTTTGCAGACATACCCATAAATCTTTCATTTGAATATGTACGGTAATTACTCATTAACTTTGCCGACACACATATAAATATTCTAAATTTCTTTGGGATTTAATGCACACGAATAATAAGATGTGTTTGTTTTTTATTCCAGATAATGGGTTTGGAATCGATGAAACTTTTGACAATGGACCTGACAAGATTGGTTACATTCTTGGTGGTAATGGAGGTAAGTTACGTTAAAATGCTATGGTTATCTATCTTATTATGACTTAATTTTATCACGACATTTTCGGAAAGGTTTTGTCAGTGGTTCAGTGGAAGTTCTCAAAAAATATGAAAGCTTTTAGCAGATAATTCAAATGGAGGTGGTAAATTACGATTCTAAGGTTCCGTTGCTACAAATGATCTGACAGTTACAGGTCACATAAGGTCAGCTCCGGACTCACACTCAGTTGTAACCCTATATGCCTTATGATAACATTATTACTGTGCTTGGAGATATTGTCGGGATCGAAGGAAAATAAATAAATGGTTTTGGTAGTAGTGGATACATATGTGGAATCAGTTATGGACAGTGAATGGGAGGTATTGGCGGTTTTGGTGGAATTGGTGGGATAGAAGGTATTGGGGGTGGGTGGGAGGAAAAGGAATATAGGAGGCACACAAATAATAAGATGTATTTATTTCTATTCCAGATAATTCGTTCGAATTCGATGACCCTTTTGACACTGGTGTTTATACTATTGTTGGTAATGGGGGTAAGCTACATCAAATTACTATTGTATTCTTTCACAATATAACAGGATATTATCATATGATTTACGGAAAGGCTTTGTCAGTTATTCAGTGGAACTCCTCACAACATGCAATAAAACGTTTTTTTAATTGCTGAGTTGAACTTCTCACAAATTATATAAGTTTTCATCAGTGATTCAGATGGAACTTCTGATAAAGTATAAAAGTTTTTATCATTGGTCCAATTGAAGTGTTAAGAAAATATTAAAGGTTTTCCCATTGTATCAAATCCTATGTTGTCACAAAATATAAACGGTTTCCTCGCTGGTTGAACTCGAAATTCTTTGAAATTATTAAAGTTATTCTCAATAGTTAAAACTGAAGGTCTCACAGAATATAAAAAGCCTTCTCAAGGGTGCAGTAGAAGTTCTCACAAAATACAACGATTTTCCAGATGGTCCAAATGTTACCTTAAATTAGGTGAGGTGTTTGAAACCATGCAACTCAAAGTAACCTACCTACCTTGGATGGATTTGCATGTGTTCTAGCACTTGATTGAACCTTGGATCGAATCCGGGTCAGAAAGGCTAAGATGCATGTGGTTATGTTAGCGAGATAACGCTACTTACCGGAATAACACGTATGTCTCAAAACCAAACAAAGTGTGAATTGGGAGGCCATTAAAATTGTTATCGGCATGTACGTTTTTGTTAGCTGCAGGTATCACCAGCGGAAGTAGAGATGGAGGAGATTCTGCTGTCGGAAGCTACCTGAAGAATGCTGGATTCAACAATGGAGGAAAAGGCATAGTCAGTGGAATGGCAGGACTGGGCGGCCTTCCAGTGTCTGGTATCAGTGGTTTTGGTGGAATAGGAGGCATTCGTGGTACTAGAAGCACAGGTGGAATTGGTTATGGACAAGGAATGGGGCTTAGCGGCATTGGTGGAACCGGGGTTACTGGTGGGATGGGAGGACAAGGAACAGGCGGTATTGGTAATATTGGAGGCACAGGTGGAATTGGTAACGGACAAGGAATGGGAGATATTGGCGGCAATGGTGGAATCGGTGGAATAGGAGGTATCAGTGGAATGGGAGGAAAAGGAATTGGCGGTATTGGTAACTCTGGAAGCATAGGTGGCATTGGTTTTGGACATGGAACGGGCGGGATCAGCGGCATCGGAGGTACTGGTGGAATAAATGAAATTGGAAGCATTGGCGGGATGAGAAGTGAAGGCATAGCTGGTACTGGTAGTAGTGGAGACATAGGTGGAAATAGTTATGGACAGAAAATGGGGGGTATTGATGGTTTTGGTGGAATCGGTGGAATAGAAGGTATTGGGGGGATGGGAGGACAAGGACTAGGTGGTATGAGTGGTACTGGAGGCATACGCAGAAGTGGTTATGGACAAGGAATGGGAGGTGACAGCGGAATTGGTGGTACCAGTGGAATTGGTGGAATAGGAGGTATTGGTGGAATTGGTGGAATCTCTGGAATTGGAGGAATGCGTGGGATGGGAGAAAGAGGAATAGTTGGCATTGGTAGTATTGGAGACATAGGTGCAAATAGTTATGTACAGGGAATGGGGAGTATTAGGGGTTTTGGTGGAATGGGTGGAATAACAGGTACTGGTGGAATGGGAGGAAAAGAACTAGGCGGTGTTGGTGGTACTGGAGGCCAAGGTGGAATTGGTTATGGACAAGGAATGAGAGGTGAAAGCGGAATTGGTGGTACCAGTGGAATCGGTGGAACGGGAGATATTGGTCCAATGGGAGGAAAAGGAATAGGTGATATTGGTAATATTAGAGGCATAGGCAGAAGTGGTTTTGGACAAGGAATGGTTGGTATCGGCGAGAATGGTGATATTGGTGGAATCTCTGGAATTGGAGGTATTCGTGGTTTTGGACAAGGAATTGGTGGTATCTTCGAGATAGGTGGTATTGGTGAAATCTCTGGAATTGGAGGTATTCGTGAGATGGAAGGAAGAGGAATGTCTGGCATTGGTAGTATTGGAGACATCGATGGAAATAGTTATGGACAGGGAATGGGGAGTGTTAGTGGTGTTGGTGGAATTGGAGGAATAGAGGGTACTGGTGGAATGGGAGGAAAAGAACTAGGCGGTATGGGTGGTACCGGAGGCCAAAGTGGAATTGGTTATGGACAAGGAATGAGAGGTGTTAGCGGAATTGTTGGTACCAGTGGAATTGGTGGAACCGGAGGTATTGGTCTTACGGGAGGAAAAGGAATAGGTGATATTGGTAATATTAGAGGCATAGGCAGAAGTGGTTTTGGACAAGGAATGGTTGGTATCGGCGAGATTGGTGATATTGGTGGAATCTCTGGAATTGGAGGTATTCGTGGCATGGGAGGAATAGGGATAGCTGGTATTGGTAGTAGTGGAGACATAATTGGAAATAGTTACGAACAGGGAATAGGGGGTATTGGTGGTTTTGGTGGCATCGCCGGAATAGAAGGAATAGGTGGAATGGTAGGAAACGGACAAGGCGGTATGGGTGGTACTGGAGGCCAAGGTGGAATTGGTTATGGACTTGGAATGGGAGGTATTCGTCAGATGGGAGGAAAAGGAACAGGCAATATTGGTAATACTGGAGGCGTACGCAGAAGTGGTTTTGGGCAAGGAATGGGAGGTATTACTGGTTTTGGTGGAATTTCTGGAATTGAAGGTATTCGTGGGATAGGAGAACAAGGAGTAGGTGGTATTGGTAATAGTGGAGACATTGGTGGAAATTGGTATGGACAGGGAATGGGAGGTATGGGCGGTTTTGGTGGAATCGGGGGAACGGAAAGTATTGTGGGAATGGGAGGAAAAGGAATAGATGGTATTGGTAGTACTGGAGGCCAAGGGGGAGTTGGTTATAGAAATGGAATGGGAAGTATCGGCGGATTTGGTGGTATTAGTGGAATCGGTGGAACAAGAGCTATCAAGGTTATGGGAGGAAACGGAATTAGTGGTATTGGTAGTTCTGGAGGCATTGGTGGAACTGGTGATGGTCAAGGAATGGGAAGCACTGGCGGCATCAGTGGAATGGTCAATATGAAAGGATTTCGGGGTAATGTTGGCATTATTAACGGCCGTAGAAGAGGTTTTGCAGGGCCCAGAATGGGAAGACGGGGCAGATTTGGAAACTATATAATGCACATGGATGGACTTGGAAGAATGTGGCGATCAGGCAAGAAGGATTATCTTTTAATGTAACTTTAAATGTATATACGGTTAGAATGTTGTTTTAAGCTAACGAATATAAAGAACGTAAATATTTTGAACTTCACAATCCTAGTGGTTTGTTATTGGCTTGTTTTAATTATCGAATCTAAATACACAGTAAACATGCATATGCCATGACACTAGATAGGCACACACACACACACACACACACACACACACACACACACACACACACACACACACACATTAATAATACGTTGAAGCTGTATGGACATCCAAATACACTGGCGAAGCAGTAGTGGGGACGACCGACCCCCAACTTTGACCTAATAGTCTAATTTAAAAAACGAACCTTCTATAAAAGAAAAATCACGCTGGCGGCGGACTGACCCCCCCCCATCCCACCCCCTTTGATTTTCTATTGGTCTATTTTACAAAACGAACCATCTATCAAATATTACAATAGGGAACGAAGACAGCACTAATCCTGCAAAGTTCCAGGGGTAAAAATAAATAGTAAAGCCCGTGTAGTGTGTTATGATTTTTCAAGAAAATAACTGGCTTATCATTGAGCCGCACGAAAATGAATTATCACTTTGAAATGAGCCACACCAAAATGAGTTATCACTTTGAAATGAGCCACACCAAAATGAGTTATCACTTAGAACAAAGTAGTAATCGGTAATAAATATCCCTAGAAAAATATAATACAATTCCTCGCTCACGTCGCCGGGACTACTTTTCCAAGATCATATCGAAATCACTGCGATATCGTGTTGATGGTTCATATGAACTGATTGTAATAAATCCATGTGGTTTTTTCTAAACTTGTGCAAAGAAGTTTTTAAACTGAGATATGTTCATATCACTGAGGCACAGTCTGATGAATTTTTCGCAACGTATGAGTATTAACACGGTGAAAGATAACCAAAAAATGACAGTTATCTCTCTTCACTTTTGAATAAGAGTGTGTCTCTGCATAACGTCTGTGTTTTTATGCCTGCTTCGTGAAAATATTCTAGCTGGATTTGTTTGTTTGTCAAGCATGACATCATCGCAAACCACAAGATAATTAAGACAACCATCAAGATCTTCGACCGAAGGAGCTTTATTGATGTCAGTGATAAATTTAACAACATCTTCATCATCGATGGATACCTTTGCATCATCTTTACGTTCCTTGATGACATTAGGACATCAATGGTTGTCCACGGATGGTGCTACTAAATAAAGTTTGTCCCATTTGAGCAATCGCATAATCATGTTGAGCAGCAACTGAGTTTTACCAGACCCAGACGGGCCAATAATAATGGCGCGAACAGAATTTGATAACATTGGATGATGCTTGGTGGGTGCTTGTTCTTTTGTCGCTAGAAGGTCAATTACATCCATGTTGTAGAAATATATTATTTATAATCATGAATCTATATTGTGTTCAATGCAAGATGGTCACTAATACCACTGGATTAAAAACAACAACGACAAAGAACAATAGGCGAGCACTCACAGGTACGTGTGTAAAATGCGGTACAGAAAAATATAAGTTTGTGTCTTCTAGAACTACCGGCGGTGATATTGCTGCGGCGCTACGAAAATTACCATGAACTCCATGGGCTAATTATCCTAGTGACACCATCGTCCAAGATATAATTATTGTAGCACTGGAACCCGACTCGATATCAGACTTGACGAGGAAAGCCGACCAAAAGCTAGCGAACTTCCAGTGAATGCAACTGATCAAGTGTGCCGTGCTCATTACATTGCACATAAAAATAAAGATCTGCAACAACGACATATCGCTGATGTCAAGTTGATTCACACGCTGAAATTGATGATATGAGGGAGTCACTGGCTAACTGGTAGAATAGAACGGCGATGAGCGGTAAATTATTGGTGGGAGCGGGCAATAAATTGTCTAATAATTAATAACGGAATCGATTTATTATAGTCCAACAGGACACTGGAAAGGCACAGCGGCGATTAGCGAACTTGCTGATGCCAGAGGTGACAAGCGTGATGTTGCCACAGATTGGTTGTCCCGACAGACAATATGGCCAATTCATCTACCACCACCTAAAACGATTCAGTATAGATGGATTGATGTCAGCACTCCTAACGAAGTTCATCAGGTAGATATATTTTGTTTTTGCCACACGTGTCTATTGTAACTAGCACAGCACGTAAACGACAAAGTCTCACATTAAAATATGCGCTGATGGTTGCAAGTAGAAACAAGGAAGCGGAACCATTATCAACAAAAACAGCAACTGAAGTCTCAGCCGCGTTTGAACGAATTTATCAACGTGATGGCCTACATAAGCCGCGATTGCTGAAATTCTTTGTCTGGCAAAGAATTTCTTGGTGCAATATCATCGCTGACGCAGACACATAACTTTAAAATTAGACGTGAACACACCGCAATACATCGTGATCAGGCAATCATGGAATGATTTAATCAAACACTTACTAATCGATTGTTTGGACATCATTATTGCTCAGGAATTACTGGTGAAGATACTCCTCGGTATCGAAACTCGATCTCTTGAATTGTTGCAAGACTACCAAGCGTAATAGGAGTGTTAAATAACGAAGTCACACGTATAATGTCTATGAAACTCAACGAATCGATGCAATCGCGAAGAAACGCATACAGGCTAAACGCGACCCGCCAGCAAGTCGCTCACAGAAACCAGTGCTGGATAGTAACGTAACAGTCAAATATTTATATGAACCTGGTGAACTTGAAGGCGGCAAAAAAGCAACTGATCCTATCTGGAGTGTAACCACACATAAAATTTCCAGAATGGTAAGATCTACGGGTAAGCCTGCAATCTAGTCTAGATTCGGTGGCTCCTCAACGTGGATTTGTCCGTGAACAATTACAGGCAATTCATGAAAATTCACAATTACCGCCATCGTGGATTCGCTTACATTTAAGACATGTCAGCATGACATTTTGGTGTGTATGATCCCAATTACTAACAATTTGGTCTACGATAAATTGTCGCGGGTCATTAGGAAAATATTGCCATAACATTATTGGGTTACATTGAGACAGTGATTATTTTGTTGTTGTCTCTAGTCGAATGATGAATTCAAGATAAGATCAATCTCGCGTTTATTTTTTTTTTTTTTTTTGTCATCTCGCTGATAACCAGCTATTTTTTTTTCTTTACCGTGCCAGGCACTTTAGTCTCCAAATGAAGTTAATTATTGTCGCAGGACAGCTTGCTGCACGTATCGACTATCCTGTATAGTTGAGACATTCTTGTAACTCGATATATTGCTAAATATACTAAATTTGACTATTCGACGTAGTCATGAACAATACACATATTGGTATTTGAGATAGTTAATCCCAGCAATTAATGGTTATTGCATATCCTAGAGTCCAACATGACGGTTGCGTCAGAGCCCCTTCATCAACGTCAGCAGGAACATGAACGATATCATTAAGAACAATTATTTGTTGCTTGCTGCTGAAGCCCTGTATCGCAACAAGAATATTTTAAAGACGAGTATCCGCTCGTCGATAACACAGTAGAACTGGCAACTCAATAAATCTTTTCTTATGGCGTCTAAATAATTCAGATTGAAGTGAATCGCGAACAATTTTCCTGATTTTCCTGAATGCAAACTATAAGATCATTAGGGCTCCATAAGTTCCAAACACATCAACCGTTGTTAAGGACTGCGCATTATCTCGCATTGAATCTTGTCAGATTGAAGTCTAATTTTAGTTTTTAACTCTTTCAGTGATTTGTCTATGGCTCTATGATCTATCAACATCTCTTCATAATAATCAATGTGGCCGCTTAGCCAACTATGTGGCGGTTCTTCTGTGAATGGAGGGGGTTGTCCCTGATCTGCACACATAATAATAGCAATTTGTTTAGTTTCTAACCAATCAAGAAACTGTTACGTGTAGGTTCGTACAAAAGTAACAAAGAAAAGACTGAAGCCAACAAGCTTTCTAAATTTTAACAAAAAAAATTTATTTCCCTAGAAAAACACAGTAAAAATATGAAAAAAAAAATTACTTACAGTTTGTGAATATAATCCAAAAATTAATCCTGGAATCTAAAAAATATAAGTCCTATCACTAAAACGTTCTAAATGAATCGAAGTTCGAATCCCGATGAAGTTCCAAGATGCCGGACGATGACGTCAGATGAATGCAGTATTATACTGATGTGTCAACAGTTCCTCGTTGAATTTTATGAATCAAGAATAATATTCCGGCTTTAGAATTCTGAATAATTTCTACTGAATGTCTTTGTCCAAGAATTTGATGAAAAAGAGCACTTATGTCTGTTTTCCAGACAATATAAATTATTAAATAAAAAAAAAAAAAAAACCAATCCAACTGGCAACAACACTAAAAACACATTGAGCTCTAAAGGTGTTATTTGCGACTGACAAAATTTCTACAAAATGTCTGTTTTAACCGGGGATTTTAGATCACATGATGGCTCACGTGGTCATTTGATTTCAATAGCGCAATAAAACAAAAATGCCAATTTGCACGTAAGCTGTGGAAGAACTTAACTCTACTGAACAAATCTTTACTATAAGATTAAATAAAAAAAGGGGTGTTTACAAAATAGAGTGATCACGCAAAGTATGACCTTGATTATGACCAATGGTTTTCACTTAGTGTTTACGAATCTCTGAACCAAGGTCAGGTCAAAATAAAAATGTAGCAACAGTATTATTTACTAGAACTGAACTGGATTTTCTGAAACAAAAGTCAACTCCAGTGAATAAAATTATCATTATAATAACTTGCAATGAAATAAAAATAAAATAAAAAAGAATTTAAAACTAACACACAAGCAACTAAATTACATATAGGTAACACTTCCCCCATAAAGAAAAAGAAAGATTTATATAATAAAGCTTTCTTTTTACCATATGTTAATTATACACGAGGTAAAAAAAATTACATCAGAAGAATTTTTATGAATTATATATAGTGTACATGAAACAATAGTTCTATACACGGGAAAGTGCATCTGCAATTAAATTGTCTTTTCTCTTGATGTGCCTGATGTCAAGATTATATTCCTGTAACAACAACCTCCACTTAATAATCTTTGATTTTTATTTTTCATCTTGTCGATGAAAGTAAGGGGGTTGTGATCACTAAAAACAACCACCGGAGAAGGAGCTGAAATAATGTAAACTTCAAAATGCTGTAATGCCAATATTAAAGCCAAACATTCCTTCTCGATTGTTGAGTAGTTTCTTTGGTGCTTATTTAATTTCTTCGAAAAATAGCACACTGGATGATCAACACCATTTCTATCTTCTTGAATCAATACCGCTGCAACCCCAACATCACTTTCATCCACAGATAGTTCAAATGGTTGACTAAAATTTGGAGCTATAAGAACTGGTGCACTTTTAAGTATGGCATTTAACCTATCATAAGCCTCCTGACATTTTTCAATCCAAAGAAACTTGCTTTTCTTGCTCAACAAGTTTGACAGGGGTTCAGCAATATTAGAAAAATTGGAACAAAATTTCTGATAGTATCCAGCCATACCCAAAAATCGCATCAGTTGCTTTTTACTGACAAGCACAGGGAATTCAGGGATAGCCTTGGCCTTAGCATCTATAGGTTTAACTTGTCCATGTCCCACAATATGCCCTTGAAATGTTACACTAGCACGGCAGAACTCACTTTTAGATAAATTGATTGTCAAACTTGCATCACTGAGTCTGTCAAAGAATTTCCGAATTGTTGCTAGATGTACTTTCCAGGTGTCGTTGTAGATGATGACATCATCGATGTAAGCATCACAATTATCTAGACCAGCGGTAATCATATTCATCAAGCGTTGAAAAGTACTTGGAGAACCCTTCATCCCGAATGGCATTACTTTATATTGATAGAGGCCATCTGGAGTCACAAATGCCGAAATTTCCTTTGCCCTTTTCGTTAGTGGAATTTGCCAAAATCCTTTCAGAAGATCAAATTTGGTGACAAACTTGGCATTTCCAATTTTATCAAAGCAGTCATTGATTCTTGGTAATGGAAATGAATCTGTCTTTGTCACACTGTTCACCTTCCTATAATCAGTGCACATACGGAAAGTTTTATCTGGTTTAAGAACAAGTATACATGGTGAACTCCAATCACTTTTACTGGGCTCTATGAAATCATTCTCCAGCAAATACTGAATTTCCTCTTTCAAGTATTCCTGTTTGAGAGGTTCATCCTGTATGGGTGTTGTTTCACAGGTTTAAAATTCACAATTTCAACGTCATGAAAAATTGTGTTTGTCCTCGTAGGAACATCTGGAAATAAGTGCTCATATTCAAATAATAACTGTTTAAGTTCATTCCTTTCTTGTTGTTGCAAATTCGAACGTTTCTGGTCCAGATTTATCATAATTTCCGAATTCTGAAGATTTGTTGCTCCAAAATCAGTAGAGTCCGATTGAATTCCTTCACTTAAATCCTCAGTTGGTGGGACAGGTACAACTAAATTAATTGCATGATTTACTTGGCTATTTCTTTCAATATACTCCTTTAACACGTTAATGTAGCAAAGTTGTTTTTGTTTTCGCCTCTCAGGAGTATTTATGATGTAATTTAAATCATTTACTTTATTTTCAACCGTGTACGGACCATAATACTTGGCCTGAAAAGGATTTTGTGGAATGGGCAAGAGAGCTAGAACTCTATCACCAGGCTGAAAACTCCTTTCCTTTGAGTTTTTATCATACCTTAATTTCATTTTTGACTGAGTAGAGTGCAAATTCGCTCTTGCGACCTCACAAGCCTTTGACAACTTATACTTAAAACTAGAAACATGATCAAGAAGATTAAGTTCAGTATCTCCATTAAAAAGAAGCTTCTCTTTCAACAACTTTAATGGTCCACGCACAGTGTTTCCGAAAACTAGTTCAAAGGGACTGAATCCTAAAGATTCTTGAACTGACTCCCTAACAGCAAACAAAAGTAAATGAATGCCTTCATCCCAATCTTTACTCGTAACAAAGCAATATGATCGAATCATATTTTTCAAAGTCTGATGAAATCTTTCTAAGGCCCCTTGGCTCTCAGTGGGATAGGCAGAAGATTTGAATTGTTGAATGCCTAATTCTTGCATAACTTGCTGGAAAATTCCAGACACAAAATTTGACCCTTGATCCGATTGGACAGATTTAGGAAGGCCAAATTGAGTTAAAAAAAAAAAAAACCTTTATCAAAGCTTTTACTATAGTTTTAGTTTTAATATTCCTTAAAGGAATTGCCTCTGGGAATCTTGTTGACGCACACACAATGGTCAACAAATATTGGTTGCCTGACTTTGTCTTAGGTAAGGGAGCGATAGAATCTACTTTAATTCTACTAAATGGTTCGTCAAATGCAGGAATAGGTTGCAGATGAGCCTTACGTATCTTCTGATTGGGTTTTCCTACCATTTGACAAGTATGACAAGATCTGCAGTATTTACAAACATCACTTTTGATTTTTGGCCAATAAAAGTGAGTCAAGATCTTGTGATAATTTTTATTTATCCCTAAATGACCAACCAGAGGAGTTTCAGGGGCCAGACTAAGTATTTCCTGTCTGTAAGATTTTGGAACTACAATTTGATAGTTCAGTGACCATTCGTCACCAGCAGGTACCTCGGGAGGTCTCCATTTTCTCATAAGAATTCCATTTTTAATGAAATAACAGACAGGTACTTCAGTAGCTTCAGTTTCACTAATGGCCCTCTGAAACAAACAGGAGATCTCAGGATCTTTTTCCCGTTCGACGACAAGTGATTGTCGTTTGTCACCCTGATTAGAAAAAAGAGAAGGAGTAGTTAAAAGAGGATCACTGTGATCAATACCTTTTGATTGATCCAAATTAGGAGTGAAAGTGACCTCATCAAAAGCCTGACCAATACATGTGTCAGCTAAAGGAATATTTTCCTTATCAAAATCATTCTCAAGAGCTTTCTTTGCCATAGCTCTAGTAACTGCACAAGCTGGGTATAAATCAGGGAATTCTTTTTCAATTGGATCAACTTTCTGATCCAAAGAAGACTTGTCAGTTACAAGTGGATTAACCACAACCTTGTCTCCAGCTAGGTCGTTGCCTAGTAATAAATCAATGCCCTCAACGGGTAAAGACGACACTATTCCGACTGTCACAGGTCCTGAAACTAAGTCTGATGACAAATTTACACAATGGAGAGGAACAGTAACAAAGCCGCACTCTACTCCCTGAATGAGAACACTCTCATTAGAAGAAGACTCTCAGAAAAAGGCAAAGTACCTGATAATAAAAAACTCTGAGAAGCTCCTGTATCCCTTAAAATATTAATAGGGATAGGATTGGCCAAATCACCCAAGAGTGATATAGAACCATTCGACATGAATGGTTCATAATTTTCCATAATAAAATCAGACTGGGGTTTATTAGATCCACCAAATGTATTGCTTACAATACATGACGGTGATCTTGACCTCTTAGAAATAAGAGCATTTGGGATAGGTCTGTCTTGATTCTGATGCTTATCTTTCAATTTTAAAGCAATCAGAAATAACGTGTGCTCTCTTCTTACAATAGGTACACGTAGGAATAGACAAGGATTTTGAATCAAGTTTATCAGAAGCTTGATTTTTAAAACTTGTGCCAGATTGAGTTTTAGAAGGAGTTGTATTAGGCTGAAATACCTTTCTACCATTAGACTGCTGAGTGAAAGACATGTTTACAACAGGAGCTTCTTTTGATACCGTGCAAATCTCGTCCCAAATCATGATTTTTGGGATGTATTTCTTGCCCATTCGTTCGGTAGTCCATTTATCTCCTTTCCATCTGAAGAAATTGTGGTAAGTATGAGACTTAACTCGCCTCTCCTTCATCTCTCTAGCAAGTCTGTGAGTAGACGTTAAAACATCCATATCAGAACGGGTTTCAGCGAAACCCTTGAATAGTTATATAGCCTTTGTTTTTTACCAAAACCACCATGACCATTCAAATGAACATTTTTATGTCGTAAAATAGGATTATTCTCCGATGGTGCCGTTGACTGTTTCGATCAATCACGGCCAGGGTAATACTGAGGCAGCGACTTATAATCGGCTGATTCATAATAACTATGCATTTGCTCATTTTTTACTCTCCAATGACTATATATATATGGGGCCACCACATCGGCACTCAGCGTCGGAAGATAATCTTAGAACGGTTCTAATTTTGACTGGCTAATGTAGAATGAATCTGTTTGGACTCTAACAGCGTCATTATAAAATCGGTTGATCATTGATAAGGGATTTATTGATGCATATGCACGTATTGAAGGTGTTAAATTAGTAAATTGTGAGAATTGCCATCACAGTACATGACAATATAACCTATATTAGTTCCATCTGGCAATCTTGCATTTCTCTTTTGGATAATACACCTATATTTGCAGTATTATTAATTATAAAATCTAAGTTTGCCTCATCCATTATGAACCTTGTACAACGACGTTTGTTATCAGTTCAAGCCCCATGTGTAAATTTGCCAGAAAAATTTCATCTTATATCCTTTGCAAATGCTACGTCATCCTTATCAATTGGCTCTTGCAATCAGACTTTCACTTGAGACCTGTACGAAATTATTGCTTCACTTACAGTCACTGGCTTTAATATTTTCTTATCGAGCATGAATCTCAATGTCACTACTGGAGCCCACCAGTGGTTATTTCTCGCGCATTAGTCTAACGGATTTATTCAGGGATCCGGTTGATTAAAGTGCTTTCCAAACTACACAGGAATAACTGGATGAACGTTTTCTGAAAACTGAAACGATTCTGTCTTGGCGAAACCAGTGATGTCCTCAACTGGTAATTGTCCATTTATCGCCGCTAGGGTCAATTCATGTGCTGAATGTCTAAATCGCTTTAAAATATGGCTCGCATTCGCCCATTCCAAATAAACTAGCAGGATTAAAAGCTACCATATCGACTGAAATATCGTCCTTCCAATCATAATTAGTATTCCAAAGACCCCCATGACCAAATTCAATATATGAGCGCTGAACGTCCTCGCGAAAGGATTTTGATGTCGGCTGCCATGAATTCTTCTGCTGGGCAATATGATCAACAATAGATGAGATCGTAAAACAATTACTCAGTAATTCAGCTACGACATCCGTGTCATCGGTATACTTTAATGCGACCCGTGTCATATGCGTATGAAGAGATTCTGGACAAAAAAGTCTTCCAGACTGTAGCAAAAATTGATCAAACGACGGTTCCGTGTCACTCTGAAATAATCAAACCGACACTGGATCGTTCCTACTAATTTAAAAAAATTCAGAAAAATATAGCCGCTATAGAATCTGGTAGTTTTATGAGGCAGAAATTGTGTTATGCCTGTAGTCCATGTATGAGCACTATGGTCAACTGCTCTATTTGGGGATCCCTTGACCAATAGCTACCCGAATCATACAAACTCTTGCCAGTTATTGTTTGTACCGTTATTGGGAATTTTGATTTTTATCCATCCTGGTCACATCTTCGATTTTGGCCCTATTCTCTCTAACACGCTCGGCCGATTCATTTATTTTTCTTTGGCCGTTTTTTTTTTTTTAACCCCCCCCCCCGCCCCGTTTTGCATTCTTAACATGTTCTGTGACTCTGAGCCACGCACTTCAAGATACCGGTCCTCATCGGCGCAAGAGCATTTACATCTGCACTAATCATCCTAGGCTCGCTCATAATATGGTTTGTCGATTCTTGTCATCGCTCCCAGCTTAGATTTTTTTTATCTAGAATAACTAAAAGTTGGCTATGTTGTGATTCGCGAACAGGTTCGAGTTTGTCTTCGATAATCCACTCAAATGAATCCGTCCCACGCTATCTGATAAATTTATTCCTGAAAAAGAACCGATCGCCGACTGAAAGACGACCGATAATCATTTTGGATCTCTGGTCATCAATTCTGGCATCGACCAGAATTTCACCAACAGTCCGGAACGTTGTCCAAACATGTGCTGCCTTATCATTCCTAAATTCCTCCTTTAGCGAGCTGATATAATCGTTCAATTGTAAATCATATCGTAATTTGGGGGTGTTTTTCCTTATCGATTACTTTGTCAAAATCAAACATTGCAGTAGTCTCCTGGGGCTCCAGCATAGCTAATCTTGCAAACAATCTCGAAGTTTCTATAGTTTTGATCTGATATCGCAAATTTTCTTGTGCTACTTTTGATCTTGGAAAAACTGGCCTAATGCCGGTAAGATTATAGTACTTCTCCCTTAATTCCTTTCCGACACTCCACCTTGTCATATAATTAAAGTAAGTATATCTTCTAATTAAAAATCATCCTAGATTATTATATAACGATGTCACGGGTAAAAAGAAACCCATCTGCAACTGGCTGATAATTGGATAGAAAACCCCGTGTGGAACACCTTGTTATTGCGATTGTTGCGGCTGTCATCTAACAAGTTTCCAAAGGGGAAGTTTAGGACCAAAACCTTCCATAAAATGCGGTAGAGGTAATTCTGAATTTTGTTTCCATGCGGTGGCAGATAATAGAGCTTTGAAACGGTATTACGATAAGAGAAACGTGGCCACAAATGGTGGCCTAATAAAAGACGCTAAAAATTATTTAAACAGAAGAAAAAAAAAATTCAAAAGCTGAAACTAACCGTAATAATATTTTAGTAATATAAAAATATTATTTGAAGAAAATATAATTATATAATGACGGATGATAAAATCATCAATGATAAACCAAATGATTCCCATGATTGCACCTGACCCACGTGTAATAAAGAGGAACATGAATTCACGATGGAAATTGGGGAGGGGTCTGTGAATGTGCTGCTTATAAAGAGTAGAATAAGAAATTGGAGAGGCACTAATGAGAATTTTTGTGGAATAAAATATAGGCGGGATTGTTCGGGATGATAAAAAAAAATCACGGATTAAAATCTAAGGCATTTCGAGGCCAGGACAGATGGCATTTTTTTCGGGCTTTCTTCTTTAGAATAATAATGTAGGGGATTTTATTTTTGCCCGGATCTGTACAGAGACCAGTATTGAATTATACTGCGTCGCTAAAAATAGCAAGAAATGCCATTGACGAGAGCCAGACTGGTAAAATGACTCTGGCAGGATGTGATTTTTCATATGGTGTGTTTCCTACCAGAAAATCAACGCGCTGGGTTCATTTATCAGCCACACTTGAATACGGAACCTTAGTAGAGATCCGTTGTATAACAATCACATTACAAATAGCTTCGGTGATTTAAAAAAAATCAAGAAGTGAAATTGGCCTGTGTGCCTGTGTAAAAATGAATGTACGTTCCCAGGAAGGCTAATTTCATTATGTCTGGTAGCCGCGCAAGGTCTAAAAGACCTCATAATAAAAGCCGGTAATAAGTTCTGAGGGGGAGTTTGCTGAGGGGAAGGTCACTCTTATTTTGTTAACAGTATATTACTTGATCCTGAAAAAAATCAAAACTGATTTTGAAATATTGCAGGAGCGACGTGAGTAGGGTAGATACACATTAGCGGCAGAATATCGATTCATCAAATTATTTCAGCAAGCAATGACAGCGTCGGTAGCTAAGGTCGGTGATGATGAAGAAAAAGAAATAGCTGAATTTTTTCCACTTGCAAGCGCCATAGAGAAAATTAGATCAGCGCTGTCTCAAAAAATCAGACAAAAAGGTTGTAGGTGCGCATGTGAGACAGCTAAAGAAACTTGTTGAAATATCCACCGAGGATTCGATTTCGGCCAGAAAACATTCCCCAATGTGGTCTTAACTCCTTCCACTGAAATAAGATGTGAAAGAACAGAATGTTAGCATTCCGAAAAAATACGTTATTTTATTTTATTTTTTTAGAGTGTTTAGGTCGTTACTTAAGGTTAATTCTGCACCCGAAATATCCAGTAAATGTCCATCCTGATCAGTCAGACGAAATCGTATTCGTGACAAGGACGGATTATAACGTGGTAAGTAAACAGGATTAGTAGGCGCCGACACAATCACATGACCGGGGGGGGGGGCTTTGGAGAAAAAAGAACATATCCTTGATATGCTTGGGGTCCTTTTGCCTGATAACTACCATCCACGGAGTCACAAACAAGATTTACAGAAATTGTCGATGTAATATACCTATATACGGCGATACATGACGACCACCACCATGTGATCGTTGTTATGTTTGAGAATATTTGGTGGGGGTCCTATTTTTCTCCATGCCGCATCGATCCTTGGAATATATTCGTCAGTTATATCATTGAGATCCTTTTGCATTTGATCGATGCCCAATCCAGACAGTTTGAAAGCAGGCAATTGGGCTTCGGTGATTTAAAAATGATCAAGAAAAAACCTTTTGTATTCTAAGCCTTCTCTGTATCCACAACCACTCTCGAGAATTGCTGTTTCTACCACAGCTGTTTGATAGAAGTCTGAATCAGACTGCGACGCGTTCAGATGCTATACTGCTCCAATGACTTTTTGCTTAATATCATCATTAGGATATTCAAGTATATATTGCTCAAATAGCGCTATCAGATCATTTTGTGTATTTTTATGTTCCTGCACTATTCCGTTGATGTATGTTTTACTTTTAAAAAAAACCTGTATAAGTGCTTCCCTTAATCATGCTTCTGTTAGTTATTCCTGACCGTCATTTGCGGCCAATCTCAAGCTGATAGTCAGCCATTGCCACTCTGATCTATACCTTGGAATTTTTAATAATATACCTTTGTTCGATATATAATCGGATCGTTGTGGCTGCGGCTGTCCAACATAAGCTGACGCTATCAGTGGCCATTGCAACAGTTCTGATCGACAATTAATATATGTCAACGGCGTACTCGGGCGTTGATATTTCAATAGCAGCGCTCAACGTCGGCTCATGTACTGTGATAGCCATCTTTGATTCTTTCCCCATTATTGATTTCATTCTACGTTGAATTTCATCACTGATCTCTGGATCTAACAAATTACCACGAACTGAATATCCTACTATAGCAATCGCTATAGGGTTCTCCAGAACTCTTTTAAGACCTTCTTCGGTAAATTGGGGTCAGGTGGGTCTCTAAACAGGTTCTGGTTCTGTTACAAAATGGCCCTTTATGTCACCGATCTCAGCACAATTTTGGTCGATATCCTCAATTTCTTGCTGCATTTCTTAATGTAATTATGGTTGTTCAGCAGCTATTTTATCTGGAAGTTCTCTAGAATCCTTTTGGGTTTTTGTTTCGGTTCTTTTTTGTTGTTCTTTCTGCTGTTTTTCCAGTTATTTCAGCTGGTTGTTCTAGCGACGGACAAAGACCATTAAAACCCTCTGTAACCGGTTTAAACAACTCTGCTGTACCTTCTGTTAATTCATATTTGGCCTCCTGACACTGTTGCAGTTGCTGTTTGACAGAATCGCGAACGGGGAGATATTTCTTAATTGTCTCTAGTTGTTGTCGAGCTAGTTTACCTGTATGAGAATCTATAGCGAGCGCAGAATCACTCATTATTCTAGTTAAACAACAATATAATTGCACACCTACTGTCGCGACAAAGTCACGCGCAAAGTTTATATACCGAAATGTACTACATCACACTGTCAAACATCAGTAGTCCTAGCGACGTGCACGAGGAACTGTATTAGTTTTTCCTGGGATACTCATTACTGATTACTATTTTGTTCCAACTCCTTTTGGGCTGGTGTGGCTCAGTGATAAGCCAGTTATTTTATTTTAAAAAATCATAATACACTACACTGGGCCCTACTATTTTTCTACCCTTGGAACTTTGCAGGATCCTGGCCGGTCTTCATTCCATCTTATAACATCTGATAGAATGTTAGTTTTTATAAAATACCAGTCGGCCGCAGAAGTGATGTTTTTAATAGAAGAATCTTTTTATTTTTAAAATAGATGATTAGAAAGTCAAAGGTGGTGGTCGGTCCACCCTACCTACTGCTGGCGACATTGATCATGCTTTTATATTCATGATTGCTATTCTATACTATAAACTAGGTTTTGTAAATGACAAGCCATCACATGCATATCGAGATCGAAATACCAACTAGTTGTCTTTTAGGGTATTATTAAAGGATGACTCGACCCTACCAATCCAGACTTTCCAGAATAAACCATTATGTCGGAAAACATAATTTTTGACAGCCAACATTAAGACTTTATCCTCCAGAACATCGGGACCGTTCGGACGTTGTTGAAGGGATTATGTGAATGATTGAGGTTTTGTTTATTATATAAAATTATGATTAAAATAAAGGTGTCGTTCATTTGCAGAACAATTTTATTCTTGATTGTAACCCCCCAACGCCCCTCTCTCTCTCTCTCTCTCTCTCTCTCTCTCTCTCTCTCTCTCATCGACATAACTTGCTTCTGAAATTTTTACCAAGTTATACCTGTGGCTAAAATAGTGTTAATTCTGCTCAGTAGGACTCGACAAAATCAATAGTCTAAATCTATAACTGGTTATGACACCTGGCTGGGGCACATAGACAGCGATTGGGCCATATCATATTGAGATGTTGCAATTAACAAGGATTAATATCTGCGTGGAAAGAAACGAGAAATCTGCACTTCTGAATTATCATAGATTAGTTGCTTTGTGTTGATAAGTACAACATCCATGAACCTTGCAGACAGGTTGATTTTTTTAACATTATAAATAGCTTAAACTGCCTTGGTGTCTGATCATTAGTGAAGCAAGCTGTCTTCTAATTAGACATATATGACAATCTGAGAAAGATTAAGTAGTTAATTATTCACATAAGACAAGGTTATTACTTCTTATTTCCGAAAGGATTTTCACCCTACCCAACCACTGGTCAGATTCAGTGTCATGTGTGATGGTAGAGCGACCTTAAATATCTTACTCTATGCACAGTAAATGGGCAGACCCTATATACCCGTTATGTACCGCTGTAACTGCATTCCGGTACCCCGCCTTTTCACTATGTTTACCAACATATTAAATAAGTCAGGGTGCCAGACTACAAATGAATTTCATTTGATATGGCGGATAGGCTGACAGGCGGATAGCATGAGATGTGTATAGTTTATAAATATCCTGAAATTCTCCATGCAAGAATTTTATTCTCTGAATAAAAAACACACTAAGTTGGGATGATAAAAGAGACATGTGTTACAGTGGAAATATACAGTTTATGAGTAATGATGTCTCAGGCATAACGTCAAGAAAGAGTATCTACATGAAACAAAATTAGAGCGACATTTCATGTTAAATCTATTTTGATTTCTGGCAAAAGACATATCTTTTTTTTTTTTTTTTTTTTTTTACAAATTTCAGTAACTTAAATGAAAACATACCCTTTCGAACTTTCTAGATATTGTTAACCATCTGTACCATATTTTAGGGAAACATACCAAGCTGATAATTTTCTCAGATAACTTAAAAAAGGAAATAACAGCGCTGTTATGGTAAACGCTCTAAAAATAATTCTTTCAATACAAACGTTTTCTCAACGCCATTTTACCCACCTCCAATATATAAATAAATAAAATAAAATAAAACAAACATCTTTAATATTTCTTTTCGTTAATATTAAATCAAAATTTTTAAATGTCACGCAGTTGCATGCCAAATATGTGTAGAAAGCATCTTCACCAGGTTGTTTTACAATCTTCTTGCCTGTAAATACTTTGTAAAGTTAATACTGTATTACCAAAACAATATTTACAGTAAATACTCTATTCTCAAAACACTTTGTACAGCAAAGATTCTATTCTCAAAACACTTTGTACAGCAAGTACTCTATTATCAAAATACTTTGTACAGCAAATACTCTATTCTCAAAATGCTTTGTACAGCAGATACTCTATTCTCAAAACACTTTGCACAGTAAATACTCTATTCTCAAATTATAAGAATGCATTCACTAATTTTATGAGATGCTGCATCCCGAGCTCTATAGTTAGGTCTTTCAATGGACCGAAATTAAAAGAGAAGCACAACTGAAAGGTCAAAAGCCGTTTAACCCGTGCTGCTGATTATAATGACGTGATATGTGTGATTTTACAGTTTTATACAAGCTGCACACAGCTGATAGATCTAAGATATTAACATCCATTGGCCATGTAAACCGCACACCCAAATTTGCGATACAACTGATTAGCTTTAGCATAACATGCCGTCAGATCGGATTCTACAGTTTTCGCTTGAGATCATGAGTAGAAAGAATGCTCTTATATACTTGTTTTTTTCTGGTTTGATATGCATGGATTTTTATTTGTTTTATTTTTAAAATTTTTTTGCTTTACTTATGCCGACTCCAGGGCAATCTAACACACGCTGACATGACAGTAGGGCAAGACTGACGCAACATTTATGATTTTTGCTGATAATGAGTGAATGTATCAGTGCTTCGTCATAGAATATATGAATGTTGATACTGAAATAAGACAAGAATATCCTGGCCACGTTTACATTCTCCGTCTTCAAAATTACTCTAAACGCGTACATACAGGAAACTGTATAATCCTTAAACAAAATTGACACATATACATTTATGTACTCAGACTACGCTCCCGGGTTCAAGGTCTTCCCTAGTATTTGTTCAAACCTGATCACATAATACATACCCAGATATGCTGGTGCTTCTTCCGCTGACAAATCTGGGTCTATTATATTGGCAGATTGTTGCGCGTTATACATGGATAAGAGAAATTGCTGTTACAACCTCTATGAACAGAAAATTGATTCTTATGTTTACATGTCACAGCACCTGCAGAATTAAACTGTTAAAGATCCAAAACTGATATTAAAGCAATTATCAATATAATAAGGCCATATGACAAAGTAATTAAGCTTAAGAATGCTATCTGACAACAGAGTTAATTGAAGATGAATGAGGATATCTGACAACAAAATAATTAAAGCTTAATAATATTATCTGACAAGAAGATAATTATAGCTTAATTAGGCTATCTGACATCAAGGTAATTAAGGTTTAATGAGCCTGCTGACAACAAGATAATTATAACTTAATTAGGCCATCTGACATTAAGGTAATTAAGGTTTAATGAGCCTAGCTGACAACAAGATAATTACAACTTAATTAGGCTATCTGACAACATGGTAATTAAAACATATTGATATCATTTGACAACAAGGTAATTAAAACTGAGATTATCTGACAACAAGGTTATAAAAGCACATTGAGATTATCTAACAAGATACTTTAGGCTTCATGAGGCTATCTGACAACGAGGTAATTAAAGCCTCAGAAAGTTCTCTTTCAAAAAGATGATTAAAGCTTAATGAAATTATCCAAAGGCAATAAAAATAATGCTTAATGAGGTTATCTGACAACAACATAAGTAAAACTTCAAACAAGCAGGCAAACAGGCAAAATATAAATTGGCAAGACATAATTATATACTGGTGAGGTATCACAAAGGCATTATTGTATCACAGATATTAGATAACTCCAACGGTCTGGAGAAACAATAAAACTATTTAAAGGTCAGTCAGTAAAGACTGTAGTCCATCAGTTTCAGTCCGCATTTACCGTCATAAATCGTTCCTTTGTTTGGTTGGTTGTTTTTTCATTATTCACAAAATAGCTGTCAATATTAAATATGAGTATCTTTATAATACAATAAAACCGTGAAAAGAACCTGAACGATCGCTGCCCTCAAGTCAAATAGATTTTACTTTTCGGGGACTGTATATTTGTCCAAAACTACATAAGGTTAACTTTTCCTCAATACAACCGTTTTACAGAGAATAAATGCGCTACATGTCTGCAGCCGATATCTAATCCGACCAGACAGATAAATTTGAATTCTATAGAAAAGAATTCTGGAGTGTCCAAAAAGACAATCAGTCTAAACATTTTCAATGAAGGACCGTTGCCAGTATTAAGTGACATCAAATCACCTTTGCAAACAATGCATGCGCTCCCCATCTAATGTAAATTTGAGAGATGTATACTGCACCATAACTGAGCGAATCCTGTCGCGGTCAGAATGACACGTAACAATTAACTTTAATCTATGGGCTAAGCGCGCAATAAATCGTTAGCCTGTGATGGTTTGGGGCATCAGAATCCTTTGGGATAACTGTGAAACAGATAGAGAGGCGAGGTTAATTTGGGTTTAAGTAGCGGAAAAAAATGTCAAAGTGGAGATAATCCAGAGACAATTTTGAGCCATTTGGAAATAGGTGTCATAAAACGAGTTTTCCCAGAAGTAATTAATAAAGGCGGAATAAAGAGAATTATTCTAACTTCGATGGGCATGTTATAGTTTTGGCAGTTAGATAAAGTTAATCCTTACTGGCTAAGCTAAATGGTGGTTGTGTGTTTCCTAGACGAAATCCAATGTTTTAAGTAATTTCCCTCGCGACATTAGTCAGCCTAAGAAAATGTGGATAGCCAAGAAGATGAATCCTGGAAATAACAAGTATTTCTCATTATAAACTGTCCAAGGGGCGGTTGTCTGGAAGTTGAGGGAGACAGATCTTAAGGGTAGAGAGAGAGATTGGAGTGCATAGCAAAGCAAGTCTTTGAGATCGTAAGGTTCGTCTCAATCTCATACAATATTTTCACTGACACAAGTTTGTAATTATTCGTTTGAATTTGTCTGCTTAATGTCATACCCCAATTTTCCTTGAGCTCGGAAGTTAACCGCATTCATTTGTCTTGAATGTTATATGACTCGTGTATTCCAAAGAATGTCATTAAATATTACCTTGATATGAATTTTGAGAGAATTGTTCCAATTTACTCGTTTATATGTAATAGGAAGTTCATACATTACTTCCGATGCGAAATGTGAGAATTGTGTGGATTCATCTGTCTTAAATGACATGTGTCATGTAGGCTAGGAATTGATTTTACTATGCCTGGAAATATTATGACAATGAATTGTTAGTTAGCAAGTAATATAATTAAGACAAGACGTGAAGGTCATTAAATTCTTTTCAAACAAGAATCGTACGCCCGCTAACCGACGTAGTCCAGTTAGTGATTTATAGCTCATGGCAGGGCGTAGTATTATTTACTAAGATGTTTAGTTATGGCATGGTTCCATTTAGGAATGCGGCTAGCCTCTGGGGAAAGACATTAATTTGATGGCAATAAGGTCGTGTGTATCAGCTGATAAGCTGCGAATGACCCATATTAGTCTTGGTTCTGTTGTGTTATGATAAGGCGATATCTGACGTGACAAATGTGTGGATAACTGTTCGATCCCAGAAGGAAGCCTGACAAATATTTACGTTACCTATTTATGTATCTACTTTAAAGGGAAAAATAGCTCCATATAGCACCACACAGTGGGGAAAAAGAGCAGACAACCAAGGTAAGGTTGATGACTCGAAGAGGCTGGAAATACAGAGAGAGAGGAGGAAAAAAGAATATGGCAACTCTGACATGTCACCAACATTGAATTTGGAAGGCTCGGAAGCTACCAGGTTATGTAGGCATACTAATGCTGAACAAATGAGTTCGATCGTTCACTCGATTCTGTGATGAAACTTGTTTTATCGGTATAACAGAATGGCTATTTGCATTTCTTACAAATTTGGCAATTTTACTTATATCAGACAGTGTTTCATTCAAATCAACAAATGTCATGTTGAATTTCATTTTGTTTATGTAACTGATTACATTGTTATATTTTAAATATGGAAACTCGTGATGATCTGTTCTATATCTCTGCTCAAAAATCTGTTATTCCCTCCATTAATTCATAACACAACGGTCTATCATCTTATCTCTCTTAGATATCGATAACCAAACAAAAGCGCCACATAACAAGTGTGCGACCCCTCAAAACAAAGTATATATATATATATATATATATATATATATATATATATATATATATATATATATATATATATATATATATATATATATATTCCTCAAAACCGAACCCTCAGTATACCGGAATTTTTTCTCAATACCGAAATTATTTTGGAATCCCGAATTACCTTTCTTAATATCACCATTTTCTAAGTTAACCAAAATCTCAACTCCGAATACCAAAAAATGTTTCAATCCCAAATTCCGTTTAACTTTTTAAACCCAACCCCCGTCCCCCCATTAAACCAAACTTTCATTTTCATTTTTTTTCTTCTTCAAATTATCGATTGACATGCTTTTATCCATACTTTTGTGCCACCAGACATGTGGCAATTGCCATCAACTGTGTCAATGTTCAGCTGACCGTGCTGGGGAGAACAACTCTGTATTCATCCAAGTTTCTTCTAAATTTCAAGAAATGAATAAGTCTAACTCTTCCAATTAAAACGATCTGGAAATCAACTGTTAGAATCACAAAGCTCCCCCCTTACCTCTTGTCACCATTGTTGAGAAAAAATTGACGAACCATTTTAAATATTAACGATATCCAATTCATCATTAACAATCAGTTAAGAGGAGGAGAACGAACGTAAACGATGCCTGGAGGTGTGTCCAATTTACGCTTGCTGATTGGTAAATAGAACAGCAGACTGAGAAGTGGCGATGAGTCAATTCAAACTTGGAAATGTATTTTAGCTGCTGAACAACTTACACATGCTTTGACCGACTAATAAACATCAGTAGGTACTGTATGAGGTTTATCTGTGAGACGAAGACCAGGAGAAGGTCCAAAGGGCACACACGATATTAAAATATTTGACACGCGCGCCGACAAAGATTCTGGCTAACAATAGGCTAATCTGATGTCTTTGCACCATAAAGAAGAGACAGCTCTTACGTTGAATTACTGACAAATAAATGCTTGTAGGTAAGTCATTTAACAAAGCTTATGTTTACTTGATTAGTATCTAATTGCGATTGATGCTATTTATTTGATGTTCTCCTTTTGTTTTGTTTGCTTTTGTGTTTTTAAATTAAATATCAGGGCTTTATTAACAGGCCATGGAGCCTCGCATTTGATGCTTTGCCAACGGAGACCGACGAAGCAGTATTCAAAAAACTGAATTGGTTCTTGACCTATGAACATAATGAATTGTACGGGAGTATTTCAACATTATGGTGTATCCCAATAACTCTAATGAACATCTTGCAAGCAGTCGAAAGAAAACACTAACAGTTAACCAAATTAAAATAAGCGCGCAACATCCGAAACATTTCCTACAGCAACTGTAATTTACATTTAGACGATTTCAAGCCATAGAAACCCTCAAGATGCAGGAGTTTCGCCCCCTTGGCCCCCATTAGGAGTTCCATCCCATCGACTCTGCCTACTTGTTTACCCTCCCCCAACGCCATGATAATCATGGTTACACCCCTGACGCGTACAAACATTGTATTCTTTCTTATGTACATCAAGGAAACTTGAATTTACTTTATTAAAATTTTGGCGAATATCGTGTGCTGTTGCGTGTATAAATATCACAAAGACTTGCACACACGAACGTCGGACTCAAATCTGACTCAATAAATATCACAAAGACTTGCACACACGAACGTCGGACTCAAATCTGACTCAACAAATATACCAAAAACCTATAACTTTAACAATCCCAACAAAAGTGCAACCAACTTATATATAGACTGCACGGACTTGACACTGCTCGACATCACGAGATATGTGGCGATACCTACAACACGTGCTTAATCAGGTGAAAATGTTGTTTTTGTCTTCATATAAATGACTCGCTTTTTAGTCCGCATAACAGTATGCCTCTGAGATTCGAAACACAGCAATGTTTGTTAATGTCCGTAAGGGGGGCGGGAGAAAGACAAATTGACCTTTCTTCGCGATGTCATTCTGTTTTTGTCCATAAAACAAATGGATCTTTCTTCGCCATATCATTTTTGTTCTGAATCAATGTTTTCAATTCACGTTTTCAATGACCTCCCTTCGCTCGTTTATTTCACGTACGATGTTATTTAAGTGTGATTTTAAGCAACACTGATATTCACGACAATCTAAGAAGGACTGATGACATCGGAAACTGGCCTGATGACTTTTCCCACATGAAAAGGATTCAGATCACAATTATTACTTTTGGGTCAATACACTCGAATGTAGCTCCTATCTATTTTTAGAGTATTTTTCATCTGTTTGTGGGGATCCTCGGCCTAGATGTAGATATTCTTGATACTGATTTAAATAAATATGTATTCTTTTGAATATAAGGATTATATTGTGACTGTCCGTGCGTCTTTCGGCTATAGTGCACGGTGAGTAATCGGGTACTGATGCTGTCCCGGAAATGAAATATTTGACGCATGGTACGTTGCTTTGTTGACAGTCCAGCATCTCCAAAAATTTCAGGGTAACATATGACAAGAATAAATTTTACGTTTTTCTGGGAAAATACAATTGATTAACATTCATTTATTTGGATTTGAAAACAGTTGAAAATTCAGCACTGAAAAGCAAGTATAGAGAATATATTGGGAAAATAATTTTGTACTGAGTCCTGAAGTTAAGAGAACGTGCTTAAGCAACTTGAGAATAAAGTGGACTTCGCTTCGGCCTTTGGAGGGGGTGTTGCTATAGAGAATCATATCCAATGGTGATCTTAGTTGACTATTGTTATAACCTTCTTCTCAATGGTTTGCGCAACATCCGGTCTGCGGATGGATTTTAGCGTCCTTGCCAGAGCATTGACTGACGTCACCAAGCTCAGTTCTTGCCATTTCTTCAAGCTTCTGTAAGCCATCTCCTCTGATGGTGGATGGATGTTGTAGAAATCGAATTTTAAAACTGAAATGAATCAAAAATATATTATTCAGCTCTTGTCGCACGAAGAAAACAAACAACTATATTTAACTTAAACAGATCATATTTAATAATTCTGTAGAGTATATATATGAACCGTATTTGTAAATCAATCACGCATATTCACACTGCTGTTGCTATTTCTATAACTGCGTGAAAATCTATTCAGGTCATCTGCATATGTATAAAAACATGCAAACTTAATTTCATTTGTATACGTGAAGTAGTTCAACCTTAAGCATATTATTAAGGTTTCGTCTAAAGTCCAAGCACAAAAACTTCAAAAATGTAAAGATAATATTTAAAATATTTTGTAGTGGACTAAAACTTTATGCATTCGTTTACATATAGATACAAATATTCCAACCAGTTTCATTTGTCTGCCTGGGGTGGCTTTATATACTAATGCTCTCATGTAAAATATTTTGTAGTGGACTAAAACTTTATGCATTCGTTTACATATAGATACAAATATTCCAACCAGTTTCATTTGTCTGCCTGGGGTGGCTTTATATACTAATGCTCTCATGTAAAATATTTTGTAGTGGACTAAAACTTTATGCATTCGTTTACATATAGATACAAATATTCCAACCAGTTTCATTTGTCTGCCTGGGGTGGCTTTGTATACTAATGCTCTCATGTAAAATATTTTGTAGTGGACTAAAACTTTATGCATTCGTTTATATATAGATACAAATATTCCAACCAGTTTCATTTGTCTGCCTGGGGTGGCTTTGTATACTAATGCTCTCATGTAAAATATTTTGTAGTGGACTAAAACTTTATGCATTCGTTTACATATAGATACAAATATTCCAACCAGTTTCATTTGTCTGCCTGGGGTGGCTTTGTATACTAATGCTCTCATGTAAAATATTTTGTAGTGGACTAAAACTTTATGCATTCGTTTACATATAGATACAAATATTCCAACCAGTTTCATTTGCCTGCCTGGGGTGGCTTTGTATCCTAATGCTCTCATGGATTATGTAAAGACGTTTAAGTCCAAAAAGCCAAAAAAATGTGTTATAACATTGAATAATTGTTTTAATGGGTTCAAAAATGTATTCAGGTCATCCATATATGCATATAAATACGGTAGGTAAATTTATTTCTTCTACCTTGCTCACTAAAAATATTTATTTCATATTTCTTAAAATAAGTATGTCTTCTTTAAACGGATAGACGGACGGAAACAAATCAGGATGACCCTACTGAAGGGGTGGGGTGGGTGGCTTAAAACAGTATTAGCGTACTCTCCCGTTTGTTTGTACCCCTCTACCGTTTTAAAAACAAAAAGCATCAAGGATATAAAAAGTATACAAAACTTAGTCATTTCATTCACTGATTTATAATTTCTAACCTGATTGTCGCCAAGGGATACCTGACGCCGTCGAATTATTGGCGTTTCAACGCAGTCTATTTGATTTCTAGAAAAGCCTATTTCAGTATTTAAAAAATGTCGTCTGCGTTCAATATCTGCAATGTATTGTTTTAATATTTCGAAAACAAATTGAACCAATAAATAGAAGGAACTTTTTTTATACACGCGATCAAAGAGATGCAAATCCCAAATTTATGGAATTACTGAGATTTTCAAAGAAGGTGAACTCCATCACATTTGTTGCTTGAAAACATAGACTGGCCCACGCAAATATGGCGACCGTGTTGCTGAAGAAACTCCCATTTGATTCGAAACGCCAATAAGCTGAGAGTGTTTGGAATGCCCTACGACAATCAGGTTAAAACTTTTAAATCAATGAATGAAATGGCTAAGTTTTGTTCAATTTTTTATATCCTTGATGCCTTCTGTTTTTTAAGTCGGTAGGGGGTCCAAACAAACGGAATGGTTTGAGAATACTATAAGCCTCTGTATTTTGAATGCACTGAATGTATGAATACTTGCAGTCTCATGACGACCAACGTTTCGTCACACAAAATTCGACAACTGTCTTTAAAATTGGTTTCTCTGTCAATATGTATCTGTCACGTCGCCGAAAATCACATATCAATTGCATAGACAAACAGTACAAAAGACGAATCAATAGCAATGTTTAATTTAAACACACGTCCCACTAGAATTGTAAACACACTGAATAGTATTATTGAGACCGATTTTCACTATACTTGCGTCAGTTCTTTGAATAAAGATGAAAGACGGTATAAACAGATCGGTCAAGATCACTTAAAGCATTCAACCGTGCGTTCAGTACTGCGCCATATAAATATCCAGATTTTGATGAAGAACACTTAAATATTCTGTCCTTTAATATTCCTCATCATCCAACGTCATAGAAGTCAATAAGAAAGCGTTCGAACCGCAGTGTTAATAAATACTCAAAATCTTGAAGTGATATTTGTCGGGTACAAATATATCATTACTTTTGACACCTCTTTATGAAGAGATACGAAAAGTACTTCATACCTGCTAAACAGGTATTCATGTGAAATACATAAATATCACGTTCTGCCTGTACTTGACCAAAAGATGAAGAAAAAAAAAAAACCAAAACAAATGAAAGAAAACCCCACCAGAGGCAAGTTACACTAAATGTCCAAAATCTTCAAATTATGATTTTCGCATAGTAGTTCGGTTCTTAGTTGTGAAAATGAGAATAAAAACTGAAAGTACTTAACATCTGGAATTTTCCCCCAAAATGCTCTAGTTATCGAGTAAATTTTGAGAATCTCTTCAAACATGAGGAATTTCTCGACTAACTTGAAGGAAATAAATCGACTTTCTACCGTCTAATATGAAAGTTACGTGGTTTGTCTCGATTCTTTTTTACCTTCTCTTCACCAAACCAAAATCAACAAATAAAAAGTTTGTAATTCATTCATTGCACATTCAGAAGCCTTTTGCGTCTAGTCTGGCAAAATTCGCTTTCCCGTTTCAACAGCTGCTAGTGTACTTTAAATTAATTCAGGCACATGGGTGCAGTAATTTTGGCTAACTGTGTTATTAGATCATGTACAATTTCCACAAGTACAATATTCAAATAACTCTCAACCACAATACATTAAAAAAAAAACATAGATGTATGCCAACATTCTCTCCAATTTGTATGTTGCAATGCAAACAAATTCACCTTACACCCGTCACTCTCTCAGAAGTACGCAATATCTGTACAGCGCCCAGAAAGGCGATGGGCTCGTGACAAGAATGGTGCGCGTGTGATTCCCACCATCTTAGGACGTTTTCTGAAGGTCATATGTTTCCTTGCTTATAGTAGTGAAATCTGAATGTATTTCAGGATGAAAGCATACATTTTTCAAAAATAAAATCTAAACTGACGAAAGACTTTTAAAAATGATACTAACAGCTGCCTCGCTTGGTGCTCAGCATTAAGAGGTTAATGTTAGGACTGGTCGGCCTGGTGTCAGGATAATGTGACTGGGTGGGACATCATGCTACATGTCTGCGGCATGATGCCCCAGTGCTAGACACCACTTTAAACTGCCATATTGCAGACATCGTAGCGATATGACTGAAAAATTGTTAAAGCTACATTAAAAATCCAAATCACACACACACACACACACACACACACACACACACACACCTTTTGAGTTAATTTCACACCATTTACCCTAATCTCCTACTGAACCGTAATGTGTACAAACTTGTACACAAACTAATATGTATGCAGTTCAATCAACACTGAGAACTAGATGCATATATACGGTAAATCCGACTGTTCCGAAGCTGAATTCAATTTTAAGGTCACCATTGATAGATATATAAACTGAATACTCTTATTTAAAAACGAAGAAAGTTTAGAGATATCGTATATGTGTACAACAAGGTATGCAAAAAATTATGACCTTTAATTGAGATAACTCACATGTATACAACAAGGAGTGTATAAACTATGACCCTTGCATAAGAAAATGCATATGTGTTCAAGGCATGTAAAAACTATGACTATTGCAGGAGATAATGCATGTGTGTACAACAAGGCGTGTTAAAACTATGACCACTGCATTATTTAACGATTATATGTAGAACAAGGCATGTAAAAATATGACCACTGCGTGAGATAACGATTATGTGTACAACAATGCGTGTAAAAACTATTACCCTTGCATATGATAACGATTATGTGTACAAGGCATGTAAAAACTATGACCACTGCCTGAGATAATGATTACGTGTGCAACAAGGCATGTAAAAACTATGACCACTGCATGATATAACGATTACGTGTACAACAAGGCATGTTAAAACTATGACCCTTGCATGAGATAACGATTACGTGTACAACAAGGCATGTAAAACTATGACTACCGCATGAGATACCTCATATTTATAATGTATTTCATAGTGAGATATTGAAATATATTAGTAGAAGACAAATTATATCGCCACAGTAGAGATATCGCTTTTGGAGCAACTGTTTCACCATTTAGGAAATAGATCTGCCCTAATGAATGTTATTCCAGTTTGCATTTCCATATTTTAGGCCTATTTCATCTTTCTTCTTCTTTTGCTCTTCTCTCTCCCTTCACAACAGGATATACTGATTGATCTCCAATGTATCAACTGTAGACCCACTAGTGTACATTTATGCAATCAATGAGCAGTCATGCCCAAATGCCTAAAAAGGAACTCCGAAACAGCCAAACGCTGACTTCAAGTATTACCTTTTTATAATTAGCTTTCTACATGAATCATGAAAATTATCAGTGACTGAAATTACCTGACCTGTTGCTAAGTGTCGTCCGTACAGTACACATTTAATATTCTACGACAAAAGGTACACATTTTTAAGTGAACAATAATTGTGATTAAATATAGTAATACACATTTTAAAGTAGCAACTATAACTCGCATCACTGTCTTCTTTGAAAACGATAGATAAATCGGGAGTTGATTAATGTTGATTGCAAACGGAATGTAACTGACAATCGAAAATTGGATACAGTGTCTGCTACCGAACTAGGCAGCAAACTTGCAAAAGTAGTACAAAAATTCACCTTTGAATATAGAAATAATAAAAATTATCAACAAAAATTCTGGCAAAGTAATCTCACAATTATTATAATCTGTTGTTTAAAAATGTTCCGCTCTGAAATCTGTCAAATACAATCGCTCCGTGTTGTTCCTGCATAACCCCACCCAAGTTGTATCTATCCGTGCATGAAATGTGTTAACAAAAATATTTTTTTAAAAATCTCTTCATTTTCGTAATAATACAGTCATTATTTATGACAAAACACAGTTTGAAACATGTTATATAGAAGCTAAATCTGTAATACGTCGCCGTCTCGCATTTATATTAAAATTAGGAATTTCTTTTTATCGATGTACTAATTCAGCTGTTAATCGCATTGGCACAGAACAGAGAAATCCATGAAAATTAATGGTTTTTGCTTTTAATAATACATAATTAAAAGAAAATCTACGTTTTTTAGTAGATATATGCATAATGTGGAAACAATGTTTCCACTTCACTCGAGAAATATTTCCGTATACATGTGTCTGCTCAAAACAGATATTTTTTATGTTAGCAACAAAGCATGTAAAAACAATGACCGTTCCTTGCAGTTTAAAAAAAAAAACAGTAGCATCAGAAAAGTATATCGTAGCGGCGTTATCTTCGGTGGGTTATCTTTCCCCCATAAAGCTAATAGTGGGTTAGCTCCCTTTGGTAAGGTACTATCACTGCGACAGGATGGTAAATCTGGTGATAAAATGCCACCCAGACAAACAGTATTTCTGACAACTGTATCCCACTCATTCTATAGGCCGCATTATCAGTACAGAATGTGTAGGCCGATAAATCAGTCCCACGTCTTTAATGATATCGACTGAATGTTTAGGGGCCAATATCGTCTATTCATTAAAAGTTGCAAATATTGGCAGAGAGTTTCGTCTGCACACATCGTTGTACATTTTTACACTTAACGTATTTCTCGTGGGTGTTGAGCTACCGTCGGCTGAAGGGTTCTTTTGGCAATATTTCCGGATCAAACTATATCTTTGACGACTTGTAAATCCACTTGGAATAGCACAACCATCTGTCTTGTGGCCATTTTTAATTTCGCCTAGATATGGCTATTACCAAATACCGGTGAGTGTCTAAACTGTAAACATGTGTGTTCCGGAAAGATCTAAATGCATTAAAAAAAAATTACACATTATAAAAAAAAAAAACAGGTGAGATCACACCCACAAATCGTCCATCAGTATCAAAACAGATTTGGGGAAGCTGGGTTGATTTATCGGACTACAGAATGCGAAGAGTTTGTGTACGTTGTAGTATTCGGAATTCTTGTAGTGATGGAGCACATGTTCCATGATGTTAAAAGATAGTACGTAAACATACGTCACAATAAACCAATGACGTGCATCTGAGATAGAATGCTTATTCTGGTTCCTTTCTCATCTTTTATGATTGAGTTTCAATCTGTGAAAAGGAAACTCGGATAGAATCCATCAAAAGTACTCATGTACTATTGCGCCAGACGATGGGCTAAGGTTTAGATGACCCAGTGGTCAAAATAGCTACGGTAGCGATATAATCCGAAAGAATATAAGCTGTATGAAGTATGGCATTCTCCATTATGGAAAAGAACGATGAAAGATGAGTAAATGT
>JAECUM010024631.1:0-26349 GCA_016617855.1 Megalonaias nervosa
CCTGTTTGATTTGCCTTGTTCGTTTTGAATTCTGGCAAAATTAGATTGTTTCAGCGTGTGGGGTGCAACAGATCTTTGGGTTTGGTTGCAGGTGGGGTAACTATAGGTCCTCTGACATGGGATGCAGGTTGGGGTGTAATGTACGTCTTTGTTGCTGTTTCTCCACTTCTGCCTGTTTCTAGGGGACTGAGGGAGGTTCATATGATGGTCGAGCTAGGGTGGACGTGCGCGATCTTGTCTTATGGGTTTTTTCCTTCCTCTGCTCGCCTCATAAGATTTATAAACATTGTATTACATTGGTCAAAGTAACAGGTGTGTCAAGTATTTTAATATAATTGTCACGGCTCGCCAGTGACTTGTTTATACCAATAATTTTTCTTTATACTCACTTGATCCATACTGTACATCATTAACATTAATGGTATTTGTAGCACAAATTGTTTCCACTCCGTTGGGGGATAGAATAAGAACTGCACGTACGGGATTTTCAAAGATCCGCTAGCGACCTTGTTGATTAAAATTTTGCTTTGGTGTTTTTGGCATTTTGGAGACCCTGTAAGATTTTAAATTGTCGCTTTGGGATCTTCCTCAAGGTCATGATTGTCTTTTTTAATCCACGTATGGTTTCTCCGATGTCTTCTTGGATTTTCGCATTCGCGTTCGATAGTCTTTGCGGTTGCCATCGTGTTTCTTTTAAATATCTTTGACGCCTTTGGTTGTCTTAATAATTGGACCAGGTTCTACTGTTTTTCACATCATCACCGCGGTGGTTTTAGCGACTTTTTTACCACCTACTTGGCTTTGCGCGTCAGCTTCATCAGCAGTCGAAACGTTGGTTCCTAGACCTCTGTGAGGTTTTCCCGTGCAATCTGTCGCGACTGCAACCTATCGTTGACGCGTTTGCGGCCTGATATATCATTACAGATGAGTTCCATTTGTTCGCAGTCAGCTTTACGGCATTGCTCCCAGTACTCTACTGTGGTAGCAATGGCAGGTTTTGACATGATAATTACCATGGTCGTTTTAAAGGTTTTGTCCAAACCGGCTTGATATTGGTTGCCGATAGAACTGGAATTTTCGGTCAAGTAGTGAAGAGACTATACGGGTCCTGGGTGAACTCCTGAAGCATATTCCGTGATTCATCCGTCGAGTGGTCTGCAGCAAAACCAGTTCAATGAATGTTTGTTAAGACATGCACTTCAGCGTCAAGAAATATCATCAAAAGTTGTGTGGTTTGGGATCACTTTTGGTAAGTGTGCGCATCGTGTGTTCTTATGTCAGCCTGGGAAAAAAAATTCTAACGGTCTTGTCTTGGCATTTAAGCATTACACAGCGAAATTATTTTGCACCTGGTCATGATCGTCAAAGGCAGGGGCTTTGTCGATTGTGGCAAAAAAATCATTTGTGGACAACGAGGACGTCTTTGATGATACCAGTCCTTAATCAATTATTTTAGTACATCAGAACACAGCTGGTCGTCCGCTGACGATGTAATTATGTACAGCCGATAACATGTTAACATTGTCATCATAAAATTCAACAACAACTGATTTGTCTCAGATCCGGCTGCACCAATAATCAACGCGCGAGCTGTGTTTGGAAATATGTCACCATACTTGGGTGGGCTGGGCTTTGTCTGCGCAAAAAGTCAATGAGGGTAAAGTCTGAGGTTTTCCTTTTACATGATATCATGTTAAATGTCAACACAATCATGCCTTTATGTGAGATGCCGCATGACACCTCGTACTAAAAATCCATCTCGTGTTCGAACGTGTAAGAACAGCTGGAATCACTGGAACTTGCGTCTAATGTAGGCCGAAGGATTTCACGTTCCATTGGTGGTCACAAACACGGGTCTACCAAAGCGTCGTCTGTGGTTTCGCTGTTGCTACCAGGGATACCGTGGAGTAAATATCCTGGCGAAAAGTAGATCCCTGACTACAATTACTGCGGACATGGGACACTAATGCATATACGGCTACATTCTAACAATATAACGAAGCCCGGAGAAGAACCTATAAACCGCGGTATCTGTATGCACGCGGGGAGCGGGGTAGATGGCATATAATATAGTGCTACTGACACTTTATTTTCCATTAATACCTTTACAATCTCGGACCAGTTTGATATTCCAAGACAACCAAAATGTTACCACTTGGTGCTGTCAGCGAGTGGGCAAAGTCCACGGGAGGCAAAGCCTCCTAGTAAAGCGTAGTTATTTGATCGGGGAGTATCCATCGCTTGGTGTCTAGCGGAGACAAATTAACCTTGGTACAACGGTACACACACAAGCGATGATTTTTTGACCGGATAAGATTGTATATGTGAGTGAATTCGAGTCGTTGCAGAGGACTCCCCACACACATATCGCGTCGGAGAAGCGTTTCCACAGTCAAACGTGGGACTCCTTAACTTTCTTAATATTTTGCTTACATTCCTTTTCGATACATTTTGGTCGAACTCCCATGCATTCTTTGATGGGCTTTTCCGTGCAATTGCCTTTAAATTTTTTCCACAACGGTTTTGTTAAACTTACTAAACAACAAATGATCCTTTGGCGATAAGCTTGTTTGCTGGCGACGTCTCACCCATGTCCGAGTAAACTTCATTGGTGGCAATATGCATTAGCATCTGGATGTCGCCGTATCGCGGTTTGATTTTGTCGTAGTAAAGCTCGTTCATGAGTAGCATAGACAAGTCTAGAACTGACGCGCCAAAGTAAATATGTTTTGACAACGTCATCTTGGCGTGCGTGCTTGGTTTGCACAGCAACAGCCCACCATTGAAGATGTGTTTGTCTTGCTCACTGTCACGAACAAGATCAACGCGGATTCCATGTAAAACATTCTCCATTGTTTTCCGCATTATTTATCTCTTTAAAAAATTCTTTCTCAAACTCATTTGTGGCGACTGTGCGGATATCCTTATACGTTTGCATTTATAGCGCCATCCAGGCAAAATCTTAACACCTGTTGAACATTACACAAATGCTATCTGAGTAGTAAATGTAACTGTAGGTTTCGTATGTGGACTACATAATTTGGGACAAGCTCAGCACATTCTGTAGACTTGCGTCCGGATTCATCAGCGATTTCGTACTGGCAGGGGAATAACCCTACGCTTATCACTGACAGAGCTTCTGGAGCTAGTGGATAATCATTGTGGGTTTTTTAAGCTAGGTTGGATACTACAGATCAAACCTGATGAAGTAACTAATGTCGCTGCTGCTGTTCTACTCGTTTGCGTTTACATCAGCGGGGTCTATCCATTGAAACATTATCGATCATGCATACAAACTGTTGACGTAAACATGCATGATGTAACTTTTGGGACAGCGTGGTCGTATCCTTCCATGAACCGATTGTTGACTCTAGTGCATCAGTTGCTTGCCATAGAAATCCCGCTACAGATTCCATGTTCACAAACAGGTGCTGGTCGATGTATGTGAGCAACTCCAGCTCAATGTTGGTTTTATACAATAATGAATACCAAGCCATTCCTGTTGACGAAATATAAAGTGCGGAATCAAGCTTGTACACATGCATAGCTGTAACACGGAAAGTCTCGAATTCATCCGTGAGCAGTAACACATCCGTGCACAGATAAAGATAATTTTAATCACCAAGGTTTTGACAACCAAACGCGAGGAGATATTGTCCGCATTCATGTGGTAGCTGGTGAAAATACTTTCACGAGATAACGACGAATGGAATGCTTCGATCGGTGGCAACAGAGTTTCACAAAATTTGTCAATATTACTCATACATTCAGAGAGATAGATTTCTTTCCAGGGTGAACAAGGTAAACGTTTCGGAAGCACAATCTTATCGACGAGTAATTGAAAAGCGATTATTAGCTGAAAGGTTGCTCATGAGATTTTCTAGGCTAGAATTAAAGAAAAGCAGCGGGTCAGTGGACTGCAGTTGTCCCAGTCTGAACGTTATGTTTTGCACTATGTTGTTGGGGATGACATTTGTAGGAGCTTTTGAATGTGTTGCGACTCCTTGCATTATTACGTTATCATCGTATCTTCACAGGATGTGAAGCACTATGGAAATTTTTGTTTTGCATGGATAAATCCGCAGCTGCAGGTTACATGCACTGAGCACTGCTCCCTGGCACACACCAGTGATAATTCCTCACTTGATTAGTTTATCAAGACGCTCTGAATACGTATTTGAGAATTGTATAACATCGTTGGAGCCCTTTAACTAACCTGTTTGCAGCATTTTAATGGAATAGCGATTTAATCTTTAAATTGACGTTACAAATACTTCATTGTTCGGCCAATAAGATTCCCGCATTGGATACACTCATAAATCCTTTCAAAGTACTATACGCATCATTCGCCACTATTATATGTATACCCCAATAATTGTTTGATGTAATATTCTCACACAAAGAAAACATTCTCTCCAGTTGTGCTTGTCTACAAGAATTTCTTTGAGATGATAAGCACGCTCCTGGTCTTAAGCTGTTGCACACCAATTTCTTACATGCAACATACATGCCTGATCAGTATCAGTTACGGCAGTTTCGATATGCCACCCCATGAGACTCGATCTCATATGACAGACTCGAATTATCAGAGGTTGTTTCAAACCAAACGTTGTCTCAAAGAATTAAATGTGACTTGTAATTAAAAGTAATAGCCACCGTACATTGTCAGATTACCTTTCCTTTTCAGGTACAATCAATCTAAGCTCGATGTTTTCTCAGTTAGAAAGAAAAGTTTTGGTTGCTGCAAGTGTGAATCGGACCTGCGATGTCTCGATTAAGAGTATGACGCGGTAACCGAGTAGCAACCAAACATTCTTATCAAGTAAGCGAAAAGAACTCTTCAGCATGCGTAGCCCCGAGAGGATAATTCTGTGTCTCAGATGTTGATTACCACTTACAACAACAATCATTTCAGTCGTTTTTCACGTTGACCGTTGTCAGTTTGAAGGTATCTAGTATAAGGTAAGAAAAGCTTGATTCCACTTTGAAAATGATAGGCACACCAGTATACTACATTTCTTGCTTAAGTCAAAATCGCTATTTCTTCCTTCAGAATTTAAGACACGTAGAAATAGGCTATTATCCTGATTAATACATCTTTATACAACACACACATACTGTTTCATTGCCGCCGAGCACAGCTACTTTAATTGCTTATATATACATTAATTGATATCCCAGTATGTTTGCCACTGTATATTGATTAGTCTGCCAGCATGTTTGCCAGTGTATATCAATCCGCCTGTATTGACCTGACAGAGGCGTCTCATGAGAACTTACTTGTGGGGCTCACGATGGTTACTCTTGCGTGTCTTTCGATTAGTATCATAATTGCAGTTTGTTTGGTTACTTATATAGGTCAAAAGCCTTCTATACCATACACTTCTCCCTCGCATTGGGGAGCCTCATAATAATTGCGTCTAAGAGGGCTCGCTCGCACTCACGTGAGTTCGTGTGTTACTGTGGGTGGGGGTGGGGGTCGGATGATAGTCAATAGCTTGCAGATCAGTAAACATAATCTACAACTGCTATTATCTTGTTACATTAATGCATGTTCTCTTTTATTTCAGTTCGATGTTGTCAAAAAATGTTACGTCCAAGACCGAATCGTGTTGCACGGAAACAATGGCGCTTACCATCAGAGGGTAACGACTAAGCATTCAGTTATCCAAAATCAGATAATAAAAATACTTATATTCCTTTAAACGACTTCAAATGAGGTTAATTCCTCCATAAATTCGACCCCTTTAGAACTCAGTGTGTTTTAAAGTGGTACCCGGCTGGTTTCCTTTTAAAAAATAAGTGTAAAGAATGACTTAAATATATTCCAATATGTTTTAGTGAAGGGTCTAAAATTCGGGATACCTCGGTCTCCGTATTCCCGTTTAGCCCAGATGAACCAGCCAAAAACATTTGCTTTCTCACATTCATTCAAACTTATTGACAAATTTGGAGAATTAACATTTATTCACACAGTCTTATTGTCAAATGTGAAGATTCGGTTTTATTCACACTCTTATTGACAAAAAATGTGAAGACTCGGCATTCATTCCCACATTCTTACTGACAAATGTGGAGACTCGGCATTTATTCACACAGTCTTACTGACAAATGTGGACATTCGGTTTCATTCACAAGGTCTTATTAACAAATGTGGACATTTGGTTTCATAACAAATTTGTTAACGTTTGCGAATAAACAAATAAAACGATACACTAAATAGAAGATATATACTGTATTCTGGACTGGAATATCTCTACTTCAATTTAACATTTTTTGTTTTTTGTTTTTATTGTTTTCAAGGAAATTTTTGGGAAGAATATATATAGAGTACTGCGGGTAGATTATGGGGGTGGGGTCCAAATAAAGGTGATAGGGAATGTGATGATCAAAATTTCAAAGCATTCATTTCATTCTGGAAGCAAAGCTGCATAGGTCATGTCTGTACTTAACCTGACATACATTAAAAGTATCTGGACGATCCAATTCGTACTTTATTTGCTCTTGTACCCGATTGACTTGTCACATGATTATAATCCCGCATTTATCTGGGCTTAACGCCGTATTCACACAAGTATTTTGCCACATTTTATGGGAATTACGCTGAATTTACACTAGCATAACGTAGTATTCACACAGGCATCACAACTTAATTCTCACAGACATCACACCGTATTCACACAGGTATCACACCGTAATCACACCGGCATCACACCTTTTTCACATGCATGTATTTATGAAGCTGTATTCCCATGATTATAATCCCGTATTTACGTGAGTATAAGGACGTATTCACATGGGCATTATGCTGTATTTACATGGCTTTATTCTACACTGTATAAATAATCCCATTAGCTGTTGCTGCCAGTCAGTATCCAGCGATATTGACTGTAGTTAATTAAAACTATTGCCTGCTTCCTTATATGGTGATCTGCTTCTGGTAATAAGGCACATTGCAAATTAGTTTCATACAAGATAAGTTTTGTTCTCCGAAAAAGAAGCTTTTGTGGTAACGAATAATACATTAACTATAAAAGGGGGCGTTGTGGGGTGGGGTTAAGTCGTTAAATGAACCAGACGATGTAAACTAGATGTAACAGAGTAGGAGCATAGAGACAAAAGTTAAAAGTTGACGAACTAGGTACGAATGTGGTAAAGTGAGCGAAGTATATATTAGTACGTTACTGTATACTAAAGTGATAATGACTCAGTAGAAGTAGTACATTAGTCTTCTGTGCGTTCAGTTCACATAATTGGAACGGAAAACTAAAAAGTAGAGTGGATATTATATTTCGATAAATCCGTTATCAAAAACGTTATATATTCTGCCAAAATGATCCCTTCCGTTGACTTGTTGGCACAGATTAAGGTCAGTTTTAATAAAGGAGAATTGAACCCAGGATACACCATTGTATGTCACAAACCCAACAGTCTCTGTTTCAAAGCCCTGAAACAAAGCATTTGTATTGATAATTTGCAAAGTCTACTAGTATAATATACAATGTTAAATGTGCCCATTGAATATGTTACACTTTTAAAAAGTAGTCAAGTTAAAAAAAAAAGAGAAAATATCAACTAACAAATAAGAAGAGACGAAGAAAATAGCTGTTATGATGAGTAGGTTTAACTTAGTTTTGCCAGATTCACGTGCGCCCCGGGTGACCGAACGGTCCAAAGTACTTCACAGATCACTCACATTTCACCTCTGTCTGCGTGGGTTCGAGCCTCGATTCGACAGATGTGGGTATTCGAGAAAGCTTGTCAGTAACTTCCCGCGGGTCAGAGGTTCTTCCCAGGGTCTACCGGGGTTCTTCCACCTAATTTACTAGCCGCTATGTATATAGCATAATTTCCTGAAAAATGAAGTTTAACCCCACAAAACCAAACTAAAACCATATTTACAAAACTAAAAATGCATGGTATAATACAATATACGTTACAAATTGAAACTTCAATCATATGACTTAGTTATCGATGTATAGTATAACTGACATGTATATTATTTCATTATTTCAGTTGAGGACCTATATCTGTAGATTAAAAATATAAATAGAGTGAATGAAGTAGACCGTGATCTCCCTGCTCGTTTTGCAACTTTGGGTCTGAATATTTTATCGACAACCCGACCCTATCTTTTCGGTACCTGACCGCACCAATTTACTTGCACCACTGGATCTGAGTTAGATATATTTTATAGCAGCATAAATACGGTAATAATGGTGATGCATGCTGCACACGAGGGAGCTTGAGATGCACGGCATATTTAAATTGTCTCCAAAAATAAAATAAAAGTGTTTATTCTTTGAATGTTTCATAATATGATCATCGTCACAAGATAGTAATGTACATAAACCACACAACCATGGCTGAGATTATGATATGACATACTACCGAAGCAGACCCAGTAGGTGTATGGAAATACCGGAATTAACTATTTGTGGAACACTACAAGCGCACCTCACAATCCTAATTGCCAATAAATGCAAGAGGGACGTTTGGAAGAGTAATAGATAGAAATAAATATGTACTACATGAGCGTTCAGAGTAGTGACAGAAAAAATATTTAATAAAATAAATATATTAGTATTTTGGTGGCTACCACTGTATACAAAATATTAGCCATCTGTCTTAATCATATTATCCCATGTTAAGTTAGCAACAAATTTTTGAAGTAGGTAAGAACGAGCATTGCTTTAAATTGATGGCAGCAATAAAAACAATATCAGTGGCGCCATATACAACAACAACAACAACAACAACAACAACAATAATAATAATAATAATAATAATAATAATAATTATTATTATTATTATTATTATTATTATTATTATTATTATTGAGGCAAAATTTTATAGTTTTCTTCATTTCTGTCTGACTATTTTTGCCCTAGTAGATTTTAAGCTATCTCTTGTAGCGATAAAAGGCAAGTTGCCTTATTTGAGACAGAGGGCAAAACATTGTAACACTCTGGGGACATAAAAGCAGCTAGTTCACTCTAAGACACACCGCAGCGCCTTCTCCAGCCCTTGCAACAACCAGACATGGAACCCAAGCATGCGGTGTGGTCAAGCGTCGAGTGGTGGCTCCTGTTTCCCACCCGACGAGTAAATAAGCAATGTGCGGTGCGCACTTTTAAATCCCCCAAGTGAGTGTTCATACACTCAGACTAAGGGTCAAATCTTGTTGGATGGTGTTCTTTTACCATCCATCAATAGACGTACGTGGGCAAATGGCCGCACACGTCTTAAATTTACAATCATCATCATCATCATCATCATCATCACCAAGACCTAGCGCAATAAAGCCATGTCGAACGCACTACATGAGTTTGGTTGAGGTAGTTATTTCCCATGTTTCCAAGGTATTTGACACAACAGTCGTTGCCAGTGGAAGGTTTCTTAAACCCGCTATGACAACAGCTTATGGAAGGTTTCTTAAACCCGCTATGATGAGCCTCTACCTCCATACTTGTATGTTGTTTTCTAGCTTCACATGGGTATGATTTGTAAATAGGTATTTCGTTTCACGTACTATGAAACAGGACCCAACACCTAATAATTAACTTATTAATATCTCACGATGCTGTGAGAAGATTCCAAGAATTCCACATATTAAGGAATTTTGCAGGGGCCACGTTACAAAACAGATCCGTTCCATGAATACGGTTCAGTAAGAATAAAGCCGATATCTAATATTTGGCTAATTACTCGGTTTGAAAAATATATTTGCAACCCCGACTCCCCATAATTTAACAAATAATCATTCGAAAATCTAACAAAGCTATAAACTAGAATACAAACAGCACATACCCAGTTTTCTTAAAATATCAATCCATCTATTAATAGCGTTCTATCTATCTTGCCTTGAATGTGATGATTTTGATACCGAAGACGACTTTGATAATAATGATAATAATAATAATGTGTGTGTGTGATTTGGATTTTTAACGTAGCTTTAGCAATTTTTATGTCATATCGCTACGATGTCCGCAGAGTGGCAGTTTATAGTGATGTCTAGCAATGAGGTATCATGACGCAGAAATGTGCATGATGTCCCACCCAGTCACATTATCCTGACACCAGGCCGACCAGTCCTAACGCTAACCTCTTAATGCTGAGCGCCAAGCGAGGCAGCTGTTAATGCCATTTTTATGAGTCTTTGGTTCGAACCCGCGACCTCCCGCATCCGAAGCGGACGTTCTAACCACTAGGCCACCGGAGCATGTAATAATAATAATAATAATAATAATAATAATAATAACCATTCTAATAGTGCAAATGAAAAGGACGGAACGAGGAAGAAGAGGAGTAGTGGAGCTAAACCTACACATACAGCAGCAACCACCACGACTACTGCTGCGACTACGTTTACTACTACCGAAGAGCTGCCGTAACTCAGTAGAGCGTCAGACTCGTAATCCAAGGATAGCTGTTTTGATACCAGCCCAGCTACCTCAGCGTGTCCAATGGGAAAGGCACTTAGTCCACATTTTCTCGGCATGATAGCCAATATTGTATTAAAAGTGTCTTGAAACCTACTATGACCATGATTACCATATGGATATTTAACAGAATTTATATGAAGTTCGAATGCAGTCCATGTCTCAGATTTTGTTCTCAGAGTTAGTGCATTATGCAAAGGAATTACATGCAGTGAATAATTAAGTAAATTATCTATCTAAATGTGATGGTTTTGTCTAGATGTGCCTATCTATTGTCAATCATAACCGTATGCCGATACCCAGTGGACAGCTGACCAATACTATTGCCAGCAAGGTGTGAGATATTACGTTATCTGGCACCTCATCGGAATAATCAGGTCAATGTCCTGACACCTAGGTGACTTTCACTATATATCCTAATACAAAATGAATATGGTCATGACTTTGAAATTATTACACTATTTGTCATGACTTTGAAATTATTACAACATTTGTCATGACTTTGAAATTATTACACCATTTGTCATGAATGTATTCGAATATGCAGAAACCGTGCACTGTTTTATTTATACACCTGTATATGACGTGCTATGCCAATAAGTAGACACGGTTACTAGTGCCATGTCAAAACAATCTTACTATAACCATGGCAACAATAACTAGCCCGTGTTTGAAGTGTGAGTGACACGTCAGCTTACAGAATAATCCCGCTATGTTAGGACAGGAACATTGTGACATTGCCTTGTAATCCACTGCCTGATCACTCACTCCACGATTTATATTTTACTATTTCGGCTTGTTTAACGACTTCTTGCACTAGAATGAGGTTGGAGTCAAAAATAGTACTTTTTACCAACACAGCACGTAGGGGTAAATTTTCATTTTGAAGTTGGAAATTTTTTTTTACGCTAGCTGATATCCCACTTTGTCAGGTCATTCAAAAAAGAAACACAACAATTCAAATTCGTGTACTGATTAAGTTGATAAGTATTAATAGAGTGGAACTGTTATAGATATGGTGACGACATTTCCAAAAATAGTCTTATCACTATAACCCACTTTTCATTTCGCCCTGAGATATTTTCAAGCTGACGAACAGTAAAGTGGTCGATTAGTGGAGTTGTTGCGACATATGCAGAACGTGGTTAGATATTCAGCACTAAATAGATGAATAAATATTACAAAGCATTATAAAATATTGTGAATGTCATTCTTTAATAGGTATATTTTATGGTAATATTTCCAAGATGACTCAAACAAGATAAAACTTTTTCATTTTATCACCATCCAGACACGTCCAGCATAACTGGGTTAAACACTATCATATACGAGTCAGCTAGTGACAGCTACCAACGTTTGACTAATATTTAAGTGTGTTTGGTGAGGGACAATAAATTGTTTACTAAATTTTGCACTTTTACCAACCACAACGATCAACAATGGCAATACAGTATCGTCAAATATTGCATAGAAAAAATGACATGGCTTCTAGTCAGCATTTTATCTATTGCGTGATGTTGACCATACTACAAGTGTACAAACAGGTTTATCACGTGATAAGGAAACGTATATAATTGCTTTAGAACAAAGTAGCATGCGTAGTCTCAATCTCGTACTCTATGCTCCAGCAGCATGCGTAGTCTTAATTTTGTACTCTATGCTCCAGTAACACGCGTAGTCCTAATCTTGTACTCTGTGTTCCAGTAGCATGCGTAGTCTTAATCTCATACTCTATGCTCCAGTAGCACGCGTAGTCTTAATCTTGTACTCTATGCTCCAGTAGCATGCGTAGTCTCAATCTCGTACTCTATGCTCCAGTAGCATGCGTAGTCTTAATCTTGTACTCTATGCTCCAGTAGCATGCGTAGTCTCAATCTCGTACTCTATGCTCCAGTAGCATGCGTAGTCTTGATCTTGTACTCTCTGCTCTAGTAGCACACGTTGTCCTAATCTTGTACTCTATGCTCCAGCAGCACGCGTAGTCTTAATCTTTTACTCTATGCTCCAGCAGCACGCGTAGTCTTAATCTTTTACTCTATGCTCCAGTAACACGCGTAGTCTTAATCTTTTACTCTATGCTCCAGCAGCACGCGTAGTCTTAATCTTTTTACTCTATGCTCCAGCAGCACGCGTAGTCTTAATCTTGTATTCTATGCTCCAGTAGCATGCCTTTTCTTATTCTCGTCCTCTATGCTCCTGATGTGGGAATAAAAGACTGAAGGTGATGTTACTGCCTTCAACTCATTATTATCTTTCAGATAAGTTTCGAGTTTAAACATCAAACCTTATTTATTAATATAAACATATCTTGCACTAAACTCCGTTTCAGTTCGTCCATTAAAATAATTCAGCAGACATTTTCGACATCATACATCCCAAAACGAGTACTGTACATGTGGATGAGAGTTAGTTCATTGGTTATCATCCTGGACTCCTACGCAGGGATACTGACTTCGATTCCCAGATCAGGCTGGGTAGTCTGCTGTGTTGTGTCCGTATACAAAACACTTTACTCTCATTGCCAGCAAAAACTTACCAAAGCCTTATTTCAGGCTTAGCTTAAAAAACCAGAAATGCAATGGTGCATCTTTGATAAACACCGACCATTTTTCTGAGTGGTGGTAGTGGGTTTTTGGGCGCTGCTGGTTGATTGGGTGGGTGGGAATAGAGGAAGAAGACGACGTTTGCGATCCCGAATGTGCCAGTTTATTTGAAGGAGGCATTTGGTGTCACAATTATGTGAGATATGCGGAATTAAATCGAACGTTATTTAGTAATAATTAGCAACAGAGACACCTGTCGTTCTCTTTTTTGCCTAGCCTGTTACAGCAAAATGCCAAAATGCAGACACTCATTTCAACAGTAGCGGAAATTTTGGTTACGCTTTTGATTCGGGATTTTCTGTATGATCATATGGTACAAAGATTTAAATGCATACTGTATAGCTTGGATCTAGAATCAATAAGAAATGTTCTTTAATCTCCATGAACACCAACCAGTATCTCTGTGGAAAGGTCAAGGTAGTTTGCAAATCTTGGTTAAGATTTCAGGGTTCGATCAATATTTGTATGCATGGGCATAAGTGCTGTACGGATTGCTGCAAAATTCAGACTGTAGAATAAGTAAGCAATGTTGTTTCATCTCTATATACATCCATAATCCCCGGCTTTAAAAACTTGTAAATATTTCCTGTTAAAATCTTTCAGTAGTGTCATCAATTCCAGTCCGTCTGAGGTTTGTTATAATGTTTAACTATAGAATGGGGTGTCTTTTTTAATCTCCTACACTCGCAACCTCCGTGCACTCACAACCTCCATATACTCACAACCTCCATGCACTCACAACCTCCATGCACCCACAGCCTCCATACACTCACAACCTCCATGCAATCATAGCCTCCATCCCATCACACCAGAGCAAGGTTAGTGCCATTTGAAAATCTTCATTAAATTTTCGGATAAGGTTTCTGTATATGGTCATAAGTCCCAAACATTTTGAGTTTAAAGCAAGAAACTATAGAGGAAGGAGAGATGAGCAGCCATTTCAAAATAAGATATCTACTGATCAGGCTCCAGGAATATGACTACTGTCAGTCATATTATAGAAATATTACTCCATATATGGAAATCTTACTCAAAATCGACCAATGCAGCCTTTTCATCGGTCAAAATATTTTTGAGTAAGAGTTTCACGACGAAGTGTTCTGATATCGCTGGTGTCAAATGTTCAGTGAACAAAGTTCTGTTGTATTTGAAAAAGCAAAGTGTTTCAAGTCCAGTTTGAAGATAATATGTTCTATTCTCATCAATGAAAGAACCTCTTAGAGGCCATGATTGCATGATATGAGTTTGGTGTTGAGATAAGGAATATACAAAAGTAGCCAAGACACTTCAAAGTTGTTAACTAGCCATTTTGTATTTCTCCACTACTGATGTAGCTCGAGAAAAGAATGCACTGTTTCTGTTAAATGCAAATATTGTATTACATTTTATTTTCCTTAAAAAAAGGAATGTCGTTGTAGTGCTCGTACCTTACACATACTCAGCTGTTACCATTAAGCTGATTACTAAATAATCCGACTATTATTCATATGAAAAGACACAGGGCATGAAATTAATCTAAAAGTCCCTTTTTGGCAAATAAATAACCATACTTGTGCCATACTACCGGGAACATGTACGTACAATATGCTGATAAGACAGCAGTGTTAGCATGTCCTGAAAGATTATGCATAAGTTTCTTCAACAACACATATTAACTTTTTGGGACACAGATGTTTTTCACTATATGACCAACAAGAAAGGATATATGATTTCGTATGCAGACTATACAGCAAAGCTAGATTATTAAAATAACAATAGTATAAGACCCAACTTACATCAACCAAATAGAAACGAGAGAGAGAGAGAGAGAGAGAGAGAGAGAGAATACACGCACTTCGTGTGATCATTTCTATTGCTCATGGAGACGAGTGCTTGAAAAACACTTTTGAAAATATTATATAACTGTCTTGCTTCAATACACCTTATCATTGTTTTCCTAAAATAAACATTTTGTTTTCTTTATTCTCAAATGAAGATATGATAGGTATTTGTTCTCCATCCAACATTTGTGAATTAACTAAAACGCCCTCAATCAACTCTTAACAGAATAGAGATCACTACATTTGTCATGTATAGAGGACACGCACTGTAAAGGTTGTTGGCTTGAAATAAACATTTCGTTAATGTTATTAAATTCCTAATTACCAATATTTATTAACACGTTTTGTTCTAATATAAACTTTTAGGTTGATATCGGAATGTTTAGAAGTGTAGATTCGTAGAAGTGTCGATTGGGAGTAAATATAGTAGCCCAACTCCTATCGTAGGTTAGAATATTTACGAAATTAAAATAAATAATGACAACGTTATTTTTTGTGATCCTTTAGACTCAACGACTGAAATTATCATTATTGTCAACTTCTAAAATATTGACCCCCGCTCCCCCCATCTAATGCCAGTGATATTTTCAACTGTTACCACAAGACTCCTTTGTTGTAACAACATAAGATACAATACAAACTTATAACTGCATACTTCTTTTGTTCTGAGATGGCGGAAAGAACAAACTTCATATGCGTCGGATACCGCTAGGCTGTCATTCCCCTGAATCCGAACAAAACACGAACGTTGTTTTGTATTTATTACATGCCCCCTTTTTTACGTTTTCTGAATATTTTTTTAGCTTTATTAGGATTTATAAAATGAATTGGGATTATAAAAAGTTCCATTCACTGCGTCTAAACAATATCTATTCGTGGATTGTAAAAAGACACGTATGGAACAGTCATGAAGGCGTTCAGTAACGACTGTTTCACTAATGAGTGTCGTTTTTACGAATTTTATCGCACATACCATTAAATGGCGATAATTTGCTTGATTTGAATCCTCATATATCCATATTCCTTTGAAAATGCGCATTATTGACAGGGCCGTAGAGAGCGATCACGGTCCCTGGGGTAAGAAACACCCGTGCCTCTCCTAGTTCTTGTTCAAATAAAATGTTTCTTTTGTAAACTTAAAAAGTGTTGTTCGGCCCGGCCCCCCCCCCCCTTCCTTACGGGCCAGGGGTCCCCGGGCCCCGGGCATATATCCTCTGTTGCCCCCATCCCCTCTTTTCGCACTGATTATTGACGTAACCCGAGAAAATATACGGCAAAAATTAATGCTAATGTACGTAGACATTTTGGACGAGGTCAAGCTTTAGGGTGATCTTGAACAAACCGGATTGAATGTCGCGTGCAATGATGTCACAATGCTGCGCGCATGGAAAATAAATTCATGCTTCCCTGTTATTTGTTTCCTTGTTATTTGTTATCATAGACCGACGTCCTCGTTTTTTAACTCAGTTTAATACCTGACCACGATTGTAAAAGCCCAGTGGGATCAATAATTTTCGTCTGGAAGTTGTTTGATGACATTTAAGGTGCAGTGCATTCAACATTCGGGATTGAATAGGCTTTCGTTAAATTATATTAGTGATATATTTTAGAACAACAAGAAATATTTAATTTAATTTTAGTAAATGCGCCAACATGACCACATTGACAAACACTTAAAGTAGTTCGAATGGGGGTGGGTGATAAGGAAATGCGGATTAAACAGCTGTATCAAACGCCTGATCAAGCATACAAGATTCAATGGTCATGTAATAAAAATGGTGACATAAAGAACTCCATAAGGTAAGAATGACGTAGCAAACTTCTCGTCACCAACTCAGCAGTACACAATAAGAGCATTGAAATGAGTTACTCACCTTGAATCCGATAAGTAACGCTTTCGGAAAATCCGTCCCTGGTTTTATTATGTCCTTATCGACACACATTTTATGCAGGTATAATATGATTTTCTGTTCACTAATTATGTTTTATACAAACTTAAAGCATTTAAGTTTTGATTATTCATTAAAACTTCATGTCTTACAAAGAAAAGAGTTGGTCTTACAACGCTGTCATTGAGCATTGTCTTCTTTCAAAATTTCATGTAACTGAATTTTAAATGATTTTTTTAGGAATAAACAACCATAATTCAACGATACCATTTTGGGCAAAGCTTTCGAAATTGTTACGACTCTATGGTCTTCAACTAAGTTACAGCAAAAGCAAAACCAACAAGTTTAGTAAAATTCCAAAAATTATTCATTACCTAGATTGCAAATTGGAAATTTAAAAGGAACATATAGTATTGTAAATTAAATACCAAATAAACATACAAGTTCTATCACAAGTCCAAATAGTGTTCCAACAGTCTTGATGTATTACAATGATATAATCCATAATGTCTTTGAATGAGTTCACAATAATCCCAAAACAGTGATTTACCAAAATAGTGATTTAGTCCAAAATGTCAATGAGTACTTTGTAATTCCAATGAATAATTTTTAAATAAATGAGTCCTCTCAACTTATATCTGAACACAACTAACAATGATTTTAGAGACTGAATTTAAAGGAGGAATAGAGAATTTTGTTTACAACGGAACCTTATACAAAAAACCTAAAGCACGATAAGATGACCAGGATGTGGGTCATTTTCGGATAAAATTCGTAAACAAGTTCTCATCTTGAGCATTCTAACATTAGACTTTGAACTTAACTATCAACAGACAACTTATTTATAACTTACAAACAAGACAAAAAGCAAGTACGCCTTCTAGAACCTTACTTAGGTCAAGAGGTCATGTCATCATGTTTACATTATCTTAAAGTATGATCAACAATCGTGGACTAAGACCGCTCCAGTTGCCGATTACAGCGTCAGCCTCGGATGCGGAATGTCGCGGGTTCGAACCCCGGCCGAGTCCTACCAAAGGCTTATAAAAATGGTACTAACACCTGCCTCGAATGACGCTCAGCATTAAGAGATTAGTGATAGGACTGGTCGGCCTGGTGTCAGGATAATGTGACTGGGTGGGACATCATGCTACATGTCTGCGGCATGATGCCCCAGTGCTAGACATCACTATAAACTGCCACACTGCAGACTTCGTAGTGATATGACTGAAACATTGTTAAAGCTACGTTAACAATCCAAATCACACACACACACACACACACACACACACACACACACACACACACACACATCATGGACAAAAGTTAGCCATGTATTATGTTCTTTACAAATGACCCTAACATTCTACAACTACGGACAACAGTTAAACACACAAAATAGGTATATGTAACAAAATACATATACAGTTTTATTTATAAATGTACAGGGCACTGTATTCTTTCTTCCTATTATTAACATTTTTATCATGAGCCTTACGTTTTCCTTTGTTCCTCTGTATTCTGTATGAAAGTAAGAAATTCTTTGTTATAATATAATCGAATATTTATTGATTGTAATTGTTGAAAAACATATTAAGTCATGAATCAAGGTAATGGGTCATTAACAGTTTTACTGAGAGTGTGTGGTTATGAAAGACATGGAGCTCTGGAAGAACTGGTACAAGAATTTGTGTTCGGTAGAAACAAAAATCGGTTCTGGTATTTGTATCGACTGCTAGTAGATGGTTTACACGTTTAAAGTACTATATTTAATCTATTCATTTTTTAAAACATGCAAAATAATAACTTTTACAGGAATTTTCTTTTCATTTTCGTTTGTTTTCATACAATTCACCACCACCCCTACCCCATTCGTAAACAGTGAACATAATCATTTATTGCTACTTAGGGACATGTACGGTGTGCACAAGCATAATGACAAAAGTTGATCTAAGAGAAAACACTACGCATGATTTACACATTTTAAAATTATCTTTTAGTGTATTATGTTACTACAGTTCATCTTGGTAGTATTTAAATAAAGTCAGTATTGTTTTGCACGGTTTAACTGTCAGGTTTTCTACTTCTTAATCATTCCCAAAATTCTGCCCTACACACCCATGCTGCTGGTGCGTCATATTAGTCATGTGCTGAGTAAAGGGGACCATGGTGTGCAGAATATACAATGACTTTTAACGAATACAGTTAGGCATGACTTGACTGAATGCACGTTTATTGAGACATAATGATCTGAGAGTAATGTCGTCATAGACAGGTTTCTATTCAATATACTGTAATACTTTCATATGTATGAAATAACAGCCGATGAGTGTGCATTATTTGAATGCAATTGGATAGCAATGTGTTGAATACAGGTAACTGAAAAACCAGAGCTGAATTACATTACAATTCAGGCGAGTGGGGGTAATTATTTCGCGGTGAAGCGACGCCCATTTGTGGGTACTAATTAAAACTTATACATCTGCATATGAAAATGTAGAAAAATGATTTAAACTGTTTTGATTTGGCAAGACTTAATATACAAAAACACGAGGAAAGGAATTCACAGAATGAAATCGGTAAGAGGCCTAAAAACGACCATGTAGTCATGTCTTCAGTTCCTCTAATTGTTTGAATAGAACAGCCCAGTTACAAAATTACAAAATCCATTTAATATATGTAAAAATGACAAGATAATATAACAATGTAACTTCCTGTATACAGTATCATTTGACAACAAATGAAGCAACGTTGTCACATAAAATGCTGCTCACCGTTGGTCCAATAAGAGCATTCTATGTATGAAATTAATATTGAGTTTTCATAATTTTTAATCTGATCAGTGGGCAATGTAAATAAATTTTTTTTAGACTGCATGAACAAAATTGCACTCAAAACGTCTTTAATAGTTCCAAAAAACACCATATTGTACTGGTTCTCTTGTATATCTATTTAAATTTCAGCACTGTGGACATAATATATAAACCAATCTGCCACATTTTGAAATAATGGAATTGCTCGTACAGGGCCCACAGGCTGACAGGCCTGGAGCCAGGCTAATTTTGAAGTATATTTGAATGCTAAGGACCAGTCGGAACGTTCTCGGCCTCTTCCATCACAAGCAAGAAAAACAGCATATGGAAATAATGGTCATTTTGAACTGCACTCAAGCTCGTGGATGGTTTTACGTCACAATAGTTTCATGACGACACAATGACACCAAAATACAAGTTCATTTATCTCATTGCTTATTGAAACATCGACGACGTTATTTTCAACACTCATCATTTAATTTTTTTAAAATGTATTCTTCACTAAATGGATTGTTCGTCGGCCAAAAACTTACCAATTTGTTAAGTATTACTACAATTACCTCCGAGTCTGTTTCAAGGCTCGCAAAATGGCGTCAATAAATATTCATCTCGTTCATAAATTCAATATTAAATCATCACCCATTTGAGATCCTTTATATATGACAATATGATGTCATTAGTTACTCCAGATGTTGTCATTATGCGATAAGATTTGTATTAAAGGAATAAATGATCATGCTTGGATATTTGTAGAAGTATAAATTTTGCTCAATTATTCAGAAAGTAGTCCAAAGAACTTTATATTAAATTTGTGAGCGATTAGGCAAAATATTCAAATCTTTTCATGTCATATTATAAAATTATATGTAAAATATTGTAGACACATTATATAAGCAAGGACTCATTTCCAGATTACATACGTGCTATTTTCAAGCAAAGTAAGCAAACTGATTAAACATAAACAAGGACACCGCCTGTGTCGTAAAGTACCAGCACACTACTGCTGGGATTACGTAATATCAAATTACGCAAGCAAAGATCTCAGTCGATCTCTTTGACCTGGTTTTATCGAGGGATTTACGAACAAAACTTTGTATATATGACACTGTACATATTTTTAGATAGACGAGAAAGTTCTTTAGTCATGCAATTGTGCAAAAAGCTCTCTATCCCCCACCCCATCTCTGTAATGACATGTAACTCTAGTCGTAGCCCACTGTAGTTTTGAATTAACACAACTTTTATTTTCATAATTTTTCCAATAATTGGAAGTAATTTTGCCATTTAATATTCGGAGTGCAATTGATTGCAAAAATATTTTGTGTGAAATCTGAGTTCCTTTTCTGATTTGTTTAAAAAACCGCGCTGCATTCGAATTAGTCATTTTTACGTACGATATTTACAAAGAATTCTATTCATAATCAGCATAAGGTCTATGTATTAAATAACCAGGAATTTACAGTATTTTTTCATAATCTTTTGAAAAATTTCATATCAAGACATCTTTGGTGTGAAAAGGTTCAAGACTGATGCTGAATAAGATTTAAACAATAAAGTCACTTATATCATGTGATTTCATATCAGTGGTGTACTCTCGTATGTTTATATCCTTCCTTCATTTTCAAATTATCCTTCTATTAATTTATTATTAATATCCAACATTTCATTTCAAATACTCGGTTTTTAAAAATCATTTTATGAACCAACCATTCAATGTCATAATCTTCTTCAAGCATTTGTTTCAAGGACATATTTAATAATAATAATAATAATAATAATAATAATAATAATAATAATAATAATAACAACAACAACAACAACAACAATAATACCACCAATGTTCAACGCATTCAGTCTCTTTAAATTATAGCTTAAGAGTGAAAATTTCAAAGGAAATCACTTCCAGATCAATTTTGGACAAAACACGAAAGCCTCGAAATACGTACTTACAGAATGATCCCGAAAAATAACTGTTGGCATCTGTGATAAAACCACTTGGTGTATCCTAACTGAATACCGTTGTTTTTAGCAAATGTCATATACTTTGATGAAATATATTCGATAATTTTAATTCGGTTGTTAAATTCTAGCGTCATAAGTTAACAACAACACCACACATCAGTTGATGATGATCAGATTTAATTAATAGCAATTTTAAAAATGTAATAATTATTATAAAATAGAATATAGATTAAAAAAATATAAAACGCTTATAATCAGACAAATTAATTCTGTTTATTTATTTATTTTATTTATCGCACGTAAGAAATACATTCATGCAACATTTTGCGCAGAAAGACACGATTAAGTCATTTTTAAGACCTAGTTGTCCTGCATTCCATCATCTGGTCATTTAGGCGAAGGGCTAGGTTTGTTTATATCTAACACATAAACAAGAAATATATACGCCTTAATTCACACGTAAAATCGTGCAGATATTTTTATTTCTCCTAAGTTCATACAAATATGATCCCTAAAAATTGTTACTTTGGCAAAATCATTTAAAAAAAAAAAAACACCACAAAAAACAGAAATAAAGACCCTGACGTACTACATACGCTGGATACGAGATTTTTTAGACCGGATTTCCGAGGAAGTAAATTACTTCGATCTGCCATTTTTAAGAATCACCAAAGAGGCTTTGCTTCACATCAATGTGCATCTCGATTCGATGACATTTTAAAAAAAAAAATTAACAGGCCAAAGTAAATAAAAGTAGCAAAAATTTCATGTAACTGGCTTTCTGCATCAGTCATAACCCATACCTTCAATTTTTTTTAACAGTGTTTACAAATAGTTTTAAAAAATATGAAATTCCAGGTGTAGATATCAATGCACATATCCCCAATATTCCATTTAAAACATTTATCTTCACAGACAAATTTAAGTCAAGGCCGCTTCTTTTTTTATAATTTTGTATTAACGAAAAGGGGAAAAAAATTCTGCTTTCTTAATAACTTGTTACAAAACTTATATAATCATTGTTAAGTGATGTGTTGGATAAGAAAACTAAATGTAAAGTACCGAATAATTCCATTGGTCAAATAGCATTCCCTAACACCCTAGACGCTCCCTTCCACCAACGGCGCCAAGTGTTCTTCAAATTTCCGGCTGTTTACAGTTGGCATACGGTTGATTTTCGCCTCCTCCGTTTTTGTCAACCGGCAGGTACATAGATGGACTCGACATGCAAAGCAGTCGCAAGTTTACCCTGGATGAAACGGCGCACCCCTCCTAAAAAGAATACCACAAACTCTTCGAACAGGTCCCTTACCACGGCTTTGTCGACGTGGCCACACTATTCTGCTTCAAATAAAAACTGCAATCAGAACATCATTCAGCCTTTCCCTCAAAGTTGAATAAAAAGTAAGCGGTAATTATTGTATTGAATCGCCTTTGGCGGAATACACCTCCAAGATATGACAAAAGGTCCCAAGATACTCCGCTAATGCTGTATCCTTTGCTATAAGTTTGACGTGTGATCAAAAGTAGTGTTTCTGAATGTAGTTCTTAGTGGCGTCAGTTTTCATTTTGTCTCTTTCGTTTTTAAAGATAAGGCTCGGGATATACCGACTATTCATGACCGAGGATAAAATTCAAGGGTGACTTTTAAAACGATCAGTGCGATGCTCCTGTCATAACCAATGTGACTGCAGATTTGTCCGCAATTGCACATTTTATTTTCTTACTGTGCTTGAGGATTTGCGGCAAATAGATTTTGTGGATTTATTTACATTGTACATTTTCGTTTGGTCATATGTTTTATTCTGTTGATGTTCAAATGCATTCGAAAATTTAAATCTTGAAACAACTTAAAGGAAAACTTTGAAAATGTTATAGTTAAATGAATTATAACAAAATAAAAATATAAACATGTCGCGTGCTTCTGGGTGTATTAAAAGTTAATTTATTTGCAGTTTATTTTTATGTTTTCTAAAAATTGTATTTGGTGTTGTTTTCTCCGGTAATTTTCAATATTTTTGTCCAGATCTTGTTGTGCAACATCAGGCACGATCTCACGTAACTTTCCCGTACATTCTCTTGAAACATAAAGGTAGAGGTCGATCTTTTCGAACGTGTAATGCAATAATGGGATTGCGGTTAGACGGTGCACTCTGTACCACTTAAAGTCGATGTCAAATGCACGTTAGATTTCATTCGTCGGTGACAGCGGTATTAGGTATTACAAATAATTTAGGGATAAGGCTAGTGCTAATCCAAATTACTTGGAACATATCGATCGGAACATGACTCGGCCATTTCCACCAGGTCTTGAATTTGATGAGTTTGATGATTCGCCTCTGGCGGAATGCACCATGCATGTTACGACAGTAAAGGCCGAGCTTGCCCCGATAATGATTTTGTCTCCATTCACCGCCATACATTCACAACTTCGATTTTTTTTTCTTCTAATCTTACGAATCATACGTTGAATGTACGTCGATGGCTGCCATTCTGACTATTTCGGTTATTTACTAAACAAGGGTTGACCGGGATGTTACAGATGGTCGACCAATTTTCATTTGCAAATTCTCGGTCAGTCTACAGTTAATCCACTCATAGAAATAGCCAAGGTGATCCAAACAGATTAGGTTTCTTTGTGGAGAAACTCTCGGTGATTGAAATATAAGATTTTTCTCAAAAGTACTGCACCGACATACATCCGAGGCATAATTTTGTCGAATAGAAACAGCCGAGGTAGTTCAGAATAACCGCCATATTTTGCCAAGTGAACGAAAGTAGTTTAGAATATAGTTTTTTAATGGCGAAAAATTACATCTTTGTGTTTCTTTTTCGACTTGACAGAATAGACGGAGAATATTCGGACTGGGACCGAGTTTTTATGTGGTGCCAACTAAGGGGGGGGGGGGATAAATGATTTATTTAACCGAGGAAGCATGCTAACACTCACAAATATCAGCATTCCGTTTGCATATTAACAAAAGGCTGGGACAAACTTTCACGATGGCCACAGGGTCACAGTGGCTTACTCTAGCTGAGATGTCAGGCGTCATATCAGCATTATCGCGAATTATATACGTGTTCTGTTATGTAAGCAACATTCTAAACCACTGCCTTATTTTAAGCAAGTGTAAAAAAATCGATTTCCAATATTTCAGTGTCTCTTACGTATCATGGCTAGACATTGCAGTTGTCATACCAACTTATTTTACCACCATCCACATCTATATTTGTGTTTGTTCAGGATGCTGGCTGTCTTAGCCGTCTCCATTCTGGACTGGTCCATGTGATTCAGAAGAGCTGGGAGTTAATTCCGAATGTGTGCGTTATTCCATTCCTTTTACAAGCTAAGTAAACTAATCAGCGATGCAACTGCAATACTTTTAAATAAATCTACATATACTATAGAAAATGAAGATTCAAAGCCAGTGTTGAATAAACTAAATATAGTTATATTTGACACAAGGCAATTTAATCATTTCTCTTTTGTATTTGGTAACTGGAGATAGTCGATAAGTGTTTATGCTTGGTTGTTTGTTTGTTGGTTTAAACTCAAACGTCTCATTGTATTAGGCAAAAAAGAGAATCACTGCACAATCTAAAAGAGTCTTATTTGTCTGTCATATACGAATAAAATTTTTGCAATCATAAAATTCTCAATTGAATCTTCTTGTTAATACCGTTTTGACGATATTGTTATATGGATGCGAGATCTGGGTTCTAGTGACGATACCGTTTTGTCGATATTGTTATATGGATGCGAGATCTGGGTTCTAGTGACGATACCGTTTTGTCGATATTGTTATATGGATGCGAGATCTGGGTTCTAGTGACGATACCGTTTTGTCGATATTGTTATATGGATGCGAGATCTGGGTTCTAGTGACGATACCGTTTTGTCGATATTGTTATATGGATGCGAGATCTGGGTTCTAGTGACGATACAGTTTTGTCGATACCGTTTTGTCGATATTGTTATATGGATGCGAGATCTGGGTTCTAGTGACGATACCGTTTTGTCGATATTGTTATATGGATGTGAGATCTGGGTTCTAGTGACAATACCGTTTTGGCGATATTGTTATATGGATGCGAGATCTGGGTTCTAGTGATAATACCGTTTGGTCAATATTATTATATGGATACGAGATCTGGGTTCTAGCGAGAATACCGTTATTGAATATGTCCATACTGTTTTCGGATGAAAAGTTAAAGTGTTTAACAAAAGCTACCCAACTTAACATGTTGTATGGATACACTGGTAAGTTTCATACAAGCATTTTTTTTTTAAAATTAAAAATTAGAGATGTTTTATTTTGAGCTTGACTTGCAACAGGAAAAACGATTAAAATTTCTAAACTATTGTACGGCATAATGTTATAAGATGCTGCTGTTGGTTTATTCAGTTTTGAATGGCTTTCCTTTATCACACAAATTTTTTATTATTTAGGTCTGAATAATTGATGGTTATCTCCGACATTTCCTTTTATTAAATGACTGAAGAAAACAATGACAATGAGACAGAGATGAAACTAGGGTTTCCAATGAAGAACTTCTCTGATATGTAGAAAAATAAAATAGTAGAATAATTTGAACAAAGTTCCCTACAGCAAATTATAACGTCCTCGCTGAAAACAAAAGGGCAAAAGTTTTAGATATATATGAAAGAAAAATATGAATTATGCGTCTCAAAGGACACAGACAATGAATTTCAATAACCTTAGCGATGTCAACATTTTACTGAATTAAGAAAACGCTATACAGTATAAGAAACCACTATACAGTATAAGAAAACACTATACGGTATAAGTAAGAAGCAT
>JAECUM010024632.1:0-32011 GCA_016617855.1 Megalonaias nervosa
CAACCTAATATATTGTCTACACTGCGTGTATCTAAGCTAAAATATCACCCACATTATGTGGATGCAAGCTAAAATATCGTCTACATTACGTGGATGCAGTCTAACATATTGTCCACATTACGTAGTTGCAAGCTAATGTGTCGTCCACATTACGTGGATGAGAGCTAATGTATTGTCCACACTGCGTGGATCCAAGTTAATGTATTGTTCACAATACCTGGATGGAAGTTAATGTATTGTCCACACTGCGTGGATCCAGATCCAAGCTAATATATTGTCTACGTTACGTGGATGCCATGTAATATATGTCCCACATTACGTGGATGCAAGCTATTAAACTGTCTATACTGCGTGAATGCAAACTAATATTTTGGCCACACTGCATGGATGGGCTAGCTAATATATTGCCCACACCGAGTGGATGGGCTAGCTAATATATTGTCCACATTTGTCTGGATGCAAGGTAATACATCGCCCACTTTTCTACATTTCTGCGGAATGATGCCCCAGTGCTAGACTTCACGACAAACTGCCACACTGCGGACTTCGTATTGATATGACTGAAAAATTGTTAAAGCTACTTAAAAAAAATCCAGATCACACAAACACACAGACACGCACGCACGCACGCACGCACGCACGCACACACAGACACGCACGCACGCACGCACACACACACAGAGCTATTTTGTAATTTCTATTTTCAAATAAGTGAAAATGAGAACAGGAAGTGTAAGCCGTTGTTCCAATAGACGCCATCTTGCAAGACAATTAATCTTGATTCAAAGTAGTTTGTATACCACTTACACTCCAGTATTCTGCGTTCGATATGCAACACGTGTAACTTTGGATCACCCATTCAAATGCACTCTTGTTCAGACATCATTTTATCATTCGTTTATACTCTAATCCGACTATTTGTTTCTGCCTTAGTCCGCCGATGGCTCGCTCATGTCTGATACCATGTTTGGTGATTTTCGATTTGTGCACTCAGCCAGGATCTTCCAACGTACGCATGAATAAACGTTTATGTCGTCCACATGAACAAAAATCAATAAAATTATGTAACAATAATAATAAACTTAGGATTTATAAAAAGAACTCTTTTCATCTTTCGAAGAATTAAACGGTTTATTGATCATTCCCATTTGAAGAACTAAATGCAATTTTATAAATCAGAAGTGAAACCAAATCATACATAAACTCTAAGAGTCACGCGACTTACATAGACTGATTGTCATTAGAATTACAAAGTTCGGTATTTCGCTTTAATTACTTATACTGGAGGCACAGTTTGGACAGTTGAAACAAAGAAAATCAATCCTTTATATATTAAGCAGATGTATGTGAAACAACAACAACAGCAACAACACCACAGCAACAAACATCAATTAGAACGCTTTTTATACATTAATTAATTTTTTTTATCCTATTGCCCGGAACTTTGATCGGTTATGATTGCTATGATTTTCTAAAATGAATTTTCAAATATGATATAAAATAAAAACGAACAACAAAACATCGTAACGCTGGGTACAATTTTTTCCGGTGCCCGTGTTGGAGCTATGCTAGCCATTATCGTATTCTCGAATTAGATGCTGGAGAACCTAGTGACTCCATCTTTTTATTTCAGCTAACGAGATGATATGTAACGATGAATCGAATTCGATGCAGCATAGGGTAATCCCATGTGGGGAATCATACCTCCTGGAAAGGAACAATACTTTAAGGCGGTGATGAATGAATGAAATAAACGTGATTGACAATGGAACGCAAAGAATTACTACCCATAGCCAAGCTTTTGCGAAGATTGATGAAAGTTCTTGAGAAATGGTAATATGTTATTGTTATTTATTTTTAATATCGGTTACACGAAAAGCATTAAACGTCTGCCGGTGAGAAACTTTTTTTTTTTTTGGTATCCAAATGAACTTAATGTTTTTGGTGTCTTTACTGTCTAAACCGCAATTCTTTAGTATAGCCGTGTGTCGTAAAGCAATGGTAACACTGAAGTATGTTGTTGTATGACATGTGTGATAAATAATAATTGATAATGGTATACTAGATTTATTAAATCATTTATATTAAAATCATACTTCTCTAAGTGAAAGATATCTCGGATAATGATTTTTACAACTATAACCACGTTATCAATGTAATAACTATTACGACATACCCTTTGGGATCTGGAAACTGGGGGAATTTGATCAAATCAATAAATACCATTGAATACTGTCAAAGCATGCATTTAAAATATCACAAAACAAACTGTTCTTGATGCATTTAACGCAGGCCATATATTTTGTTTTGAAATTTTATTAGCTATGAAAGATTATTTTATTTCCTGTACAAGTTGGTATTATTGTAAATACTGGTTTGAATGGTTCGAAATGGTTTGTATGCAGTTATTATGTACCATTATTTAAGATAATATAAAATATTTGTAAGAAGTCATATAGTTCACTGATATTTTTATTTTTAAACAAATCCGCCTTCCTTAATGGTAAACTGTCTTTAAAAATAAGCCCCAAAAATGTAATTGGTAATATAGGTCACGGCTTATTTTCGAATTTATGCTAGTACGAATAAGAGCGTGGGGCCCCGGGTGGCCGAGTAGTCTAAGGCCCCAGGTGGCCGAGTAATGTAAGGCCCCGGGTGGCCAAGTATTCTTATGGCTCCAGGTGGCCGAGTAGTATAAAGCCCCGGGTGGCCGAATAGTCTAAGGCCCCGAGTGGCCGAGTAGTGTAAGGCCCCGGGTGGCCGAGTAGTCTAAAGCCCCTGGTGGCCAAGTAGTCTAAGGCGCACGCCTTTGCAGATTACTGACATCTCACCTCTGTCCGCGTTGATGCCAGTCTTGTACTCAACCAATATGAGAAAGCTTGCCAGTGACTCCCGTTGGTCGGTGGTTCTTTCTGGGGGGTTCTCGTGGTATTCCTCCCCAAATATAAAATCTATCATGTACTGAAAAATGACGTTAAGCTTGCAACAACAACAAACAACAACAACATCAACAACAATAATAAGAATAAGATCCCAGTAGAGACGAAGATTCCTCTTTTCTTGGTTCTCTCTTGCTGATTGGTGAAACCGGAATTAACAAATTCTGACCCAGTTTAGGTCTTGACCGGTTCTCTGTATTAGCAGTTAACAAACTCCATGCAACGAGCAGGATCATCATTTTGAGACCGGGAACAAGTCCACTTGAAATAGTCGTGACTATTTCTGGTGTGTTGGTGGAGCTAGCCACTCCAGTCTAGCGAGGATTCACGCAGATAATTCCGATATGAAATCTTCATTCAGTTAACAGAGGAAGATGTACTGACTCGTACATTTTCATTCCTGATGCCATATGACGTTCATTTAAACAGTGACGTTATTATCTGAGAGTCATGGAACATAAGGATTACCTTCGACCAGGAGAAAGAACTAAAGGCAATTTCATTTTGTTCCGGAAACATGAAACCTGTTGCTAATGTTTAAATCTGCACGCCTTGAAAAGATTGATTTCAGTTTCATTGGTTGGTATACATGCTATGGTCTAGTGAGTATGCCATCCCAGACATAAATCGATTATTATAGTTCTTCAAATGGTTGTCGCATACTGTCTTAAAGCCGTATAGTAATTTTGTGAATTTTACTAAAAATGAGTAAAATATTCTTCTCCACTAAAACGTTGGTTGAAAAGATAAGATATATCACAGACGCGTTTGTCCAATTGTGTTTAATTTTTTTTTCTCCAAAAGTGCATATATCTCTTTGATATTGTTGTTTTTTATTATTTATTTATTTAAAAACAAGAATTATTGAAGGAAAAAAGGTACTACCAGTTAACAAACAAAAACACTGAAGTCACCAGCAGTATCGGGTAAACTTTGCATAAACAATATCCTTTAGGAGAAAATAGACAATGCTCCTTTTCTTGAAAGCGCATAAATTTTAGGCCGATTTATTTTATCTTGTTGATTATTTGCAATAAATTTTTAAGCTGTAATAAATTAGACGAACATAATGATTCAGTTCAAAGGTTACCCTATGCCAAAATGTTCCCATAGAAATCCAAAACCAGGTGTCTAGTCATACGAAATCATACATTTTTATATTTCTTCATGAACTGTTCCAACAAAAATTAATTTAAAGTTGCGTAGTTCCAAAAGTTTGCAGTTAAATATATTCCTACCATGTATTATAAATATATCTATTAAGCACTGTAAATATATGCCTTCTACAGACGTAAATATATTCCAACTAAACACGATAAATATATGCCTACTACACACAGTACATATATGCCTACTACACACGATAAATATATTCCTACTACACACAGTACATATATGCCAACTACACACGATAAATATATGCCAACTACACAGGATAAATATATGCCTACTACACACGATAAATATATGCCTACTACACACAGTACATATATGCCAACTACACACGATAAATATATGCCTTCTACACACGGTAAATATATTCTAACTGCACACGATGAATATATGCCTACTACACACGATGAATATATGCCTACTACACACGATGAATATATCCCTACTACACACGATGAATATATGCCTTCTACACACGATGAATATATCCCTACTACACACGATGAATATATGCCTACTACACACGATGAATATATGCCTACTACACACGATGAATATATGCCTTCTACACACGATGAATATATCCCTACTACACACGATGAATATATGCCTACTACACACGATGAATATATGCCTACTACACACGATGAATATATCCCTACTACACACGATGAATATATGCCTACTACACACGATGAATATATGCCTACTACACACGGTAAATATATTCTAACTGCACACGATGAATATATGCCTACTACACACGATGAATATATGCCTACTACACACGATGAATATATGCCTACTACACACGATGAATATATGCCTACTACACACGATAAATATATGCCTACTGTACATGATAAATATATGCCTACTACACACAGTAAATACTAAGCACTGTACATGCCTACTGTACACTGTAACTATATGCCTGTTATAAACTGTAAATGTGTATGTAATGCACACTGTAAATATATGCCAATTATATACAGTAAATATATGGCTACTATACACTGCAAATATATTCTCATTATACACTGTAAATATATGCCTACTACGCACTGTAAATATGTCTCCTATACACTGTAAACATTTGCCTACTATACACTATAAAAATTACACTGTAAATATTTGCCTACTATATATATATATATATATATATATATATAGAGTATATATATATATAATATATATATATATATATATATATATATATATATATATACAATTCAACATGAATTATTGAATGGGTGTTAAAAGTAAATGCACAAATGTACGTAGAAAATGCCCCATGCCCACCACGTAATTCTCCATGCTCCTATCTGTTGTTTGCTTGTGAACGTTTCCAAGGTGACCAAACTATTATGTGATTGGTGGTACGTGCAAATATAAAACTATGCTAACGAGCGGACATAACGAACATTCTTTTTAAATCTTGTTAGTTCGTTTTATTTTAAATTAATCGTTTTAATGCCAAATACTTGTATCATTACACAAAATATTCCTTGCTTTGTGATAAAACATACATGCAAAATATAACCATATAAATGACTTATATGTACCAACTTAGTCGAGTATTCCATTGTGTCTAGAGAAACAAAAATGTAACTTTGGTTAATTATATGTACGCTACCTGGAAAAAAAAACTCCAACAAAAATACCCCACTCACCCCCGATGAAACCAACATCCAAAAATCTGTCATTTTTTGTAGGCTAATGATATTCAACGATTTGCCATATAAATTCAGTTTTTTCAAGAATTCTCCGCTATTTTAAGTTTTGTTTTGCTTCTTTTGGAGTGGGAGGTTGGGATGGTGTTTAGGTGTAGGGATAGTGTTGTGGGTGGGTGGGTGGACCAATCTCTATTAAGTACTATTAGCGACAGGATAAAAATTTGTTCATACTTTAAGCTGATGCTCTACTGACAGAATGTACGTTGTTACACACTTAGAGCACACATTACTTGAAATCTATTCAGCTTTCAAGGAATTTATTTTTGATAGTAATTACTTGTAGAAGATAAAGTAAATCATTTGGGGCAGTTATCTAAAAATTGCTTATAGAAGATAACGTAAATATAAACATGTAAAAATCATCTATTGGGAAAAATCGCTACCTTTGGTCATCTTGATGCTAGAAAGGAAAATAGACCCTCCCCTTCACCGAAATTGTCTTGCTTGTTGCCTGTGTTGTTAACTATTCGATAAACAGATATCAGCATAAAAATGAGGTAATTAGATACGATTTTAGATAAAATGATCTTACCCCATTCGACTGCCATTTGATTAAGTAATCCCAAATATTGTCACTTTTCCTAAACAAAGAATTCATCTGTCTAATATCCAAAAACGTAAAACTGGCTGATCCCTTGTAATGTGGTCTTACCATATACACTAGCATTAACGTTCACTATGGTTTTCATTTGCATACTATCTCCATTGGTTGACCATCTATCCTAGCACTTACGTAGACTGTGGTTATTCTCTGCATAGTTGCGTTGATCGACACATAAAGACAGCAAAAATCCTACAAATCTGCAAGATTTGTCAAGTCAATTTCGTCAAGGGTTTCAATAGCGCTAGTTTAACGTGTAGACAAGCGTTTATATGGAATCAAATAAAAAGGATGGACATACATACGGAACAGCTTGCATAAACGCTCTCCTTAGCTGTACGGTCAAAACCAATATATGCCAAAAAAAAACACGGTTATGTCCCGAACATCTGTCTTACTTGATGTAAACTATACTCAGGGGGAATATATTCTAGCATTATATTCTCACGCCCTCCGGGACAATTGCTTCTTTCGTTATCTATCGTGTTAAGAAAAATATTGTTGTTCTGTGTAGCAGCTATTGCTAGGTCCACTGTATCAGAATATTGCTTCTTGTCAGACAAGGCATTTAAAAACGTGAGGACAGACAGACAAGGGACTGTCGAAGAAAGTTAGACAAACTTGCTTGAAGGAAAAGTAAAATAAAACGTTAATAAAATACACACATACAACTCTCTCTGTCTCTCTCTCTCTCTCTCTCTCTCTCTCTCTCTCTCTCTATATATATATATATATATATATATATATATATATATATATATATATATATATATATAGAGAGAGAGAGAGAGAGAGAGAGAGAGATAGTATGGTGATATTAGAAACTGACGATTTAAACTTGCCATATATCCGGATTGCTGATACAGACAACGAGGCTGTCTTATACTTACCTTTTCTTCATAGATAATTGGCCTCATTTAATTTTGAAGTCATTTGTGGTTGAACCGACACTTGTACAAAATGTATTATTTATATTAATGCATTGACCGTAATAATTACAGGCCGACAACCGCTAGTTAGGACTCAGGCCACAATTAATAGTTCTGGTTCCGAATGTAGTTCCAGTCTATTTTTAGAGTATTTCTTTCCGTCTCTTCTTGGTGGTACAAGAGTTAGATTTAGGCATTCTTGGTATGGATTTAAAGCTAATTGTTTATTTTTTAGAATATGAGCTTATGCTGTGGTTGTCTGTGTATGTTTCGGCGACATTGTACAGTGAGTAATAAGGTCTTGGTGATGATCCGGAAGTGAAATCTGTGTTCCATTGCATGCTAGTTTGTTTACAGTCCAGCCTCTCCAAAACATGCCGGTGAACCTATGACAAGAACTTCACCGTGAAGTCATCTTTGAAGGTATGTGAGATCAACATATGATTTGTATTGATTGTCATATAGTGGAAAGTTCAATACTGAGAAACAAATGTAGAGAATATATAGCAAAATTAATTGTGTTCTGGGTCCACTTGTACCAAATGCATTGACCGTATTAATTACAGGCCGACAACAGATGATTGTACTAAATGCATTGACCGTATTAATTACAGGCCGACAACAGATGATTGTAATAAATGCATTGACTATGCCAATTCTAGGCCTACAACCGCTCCTTGTACTAAATGCATTGTCCGTATTAATTACAGGCCGACAACTACTGCTTGTACTAATTTCATTTACTTTATCAATTATAGGCCGACAACCGCTGTGTGTACTAAATGCATTGACTGTATCAATTATAGACTGACAACAGCTGCTTATACTTGATTTCACGAAATCTAGCCTGACAAAATCTGCTTGTGCCAAATGCATTCACTACCAATTCTAGGCCGACAACCGATGTTTTTGCTAAATGCATTGACTGTATCAATTAAAGGCCGTAACCGCTGTTTGTGCTAAATGCATTGACTGTACCAGTTCTTGGCCGACAACAGCTGTTTGTGCTAAATGCATTGACTGTATCAGTTCTAGGCCGACAACCGCTGTTTGTGCTTAAATGCATTGAATGTATCAATTCTAGGCCGTAACCGCTGTTTGTGCTAAATGTATTGACTGTACCAATTATAGGTCGACAACTGCTGTTTGTGCTAAATGTAATGACTGTACCATTTCTAGGCCGACAACCGCTGTTTGTGCTAAATGTATTGACTGTACCATTTCTAGGCCGACAACCGCTGTTTGTGCTAAATGCATTGACTGTACCAATTCTAGGCCGACAACCGCTGTTTGTGTTAAATGCATTGACTGTACCAATTCTAGGCCGACAACCGTTGATTTTGCTAAATGCATTGACTACCATTTCTAGGCCGACAACCGCTGTTTGTGCTTAATGCACTGCCGTTGAGGGGAGACTTGTCAATTTAACCAGTCTTACAAATGAGGTATTGCGGTGCATCCGTGTTGCATGCGCTATTTGAAAGAATTCTCTTGTTTACATCCCACATATAATGTACGCACACTATCATGCCGATTTATCATTGCATCCCGTATATGCAATCTATGCACAATATGATGCCGATTTATCATTGCATCCCATATATACAATGTATGCAATGCATCATAACGATTTATCATTGCAACCGATACATACAATGTATGCACCGTATAGTACCGATTTATCATTGCATCCTATATATATATATATATATATATATATATATATATATAATGTATGCACAACTTCATAACGATTTATCATTACATCCCATATATACAATGTATGCACAGTATCATAACGATTTATCATTACATCCCATATATACAATGTATGCACGGTATAGTACCGATTTATCATTGCATCCTATATATACAATGTATGCACAACTTCATAACGATTTATCATTACATCCCATATATACAATGTATGCACAGTATAGCACCGATTTAACATTGCATCCTATATATACAATGTATGCACAACTTCATAACGATTTATCATTACATCCCATATATACAATGTATGCGCAGTATCATGCCGATTTATCATTACATTCATATATACAATGTATGCATAGTATCATAACGATTTATCATTGCATCCATATATACAATGTATACACAGTATCATACCGAATTATCATTGCATCCATATACACAATGTTATGTACAGTATCATACCGATTTATCATTGCATACCATATATACAATGTATGCACAGTAACATGCCGATTTCTCATTGCATACATATATTCAATGTGTGTACAGCGTCATGCCGATTTATCATTGCATCCCATTTATACAATGTATGCACACTATCATACCGATTTATCATTGCATCCATATATACAATGCATGTAAAGCATCATACCGATTTATTATTGCCACCCATACATACAATGTATGCACAGCAATATATCGATTTATGAGGTGGACGAGACCCTAATAACTTGCCGAATGACGAGTCAAACGGACAGGGTTATTCTTGTCAACCAGTACATTGTTTTCTGTTAGTGACAGGCAATTAATGTTAGTTTTCCTGTTGATATTCCCTGTATAAAATGCAAATACGCATGTACATATACCCTATATCAAATGCATATACGCATGTACATATACCCTGTATCAAATGCATATACGCATGTACATATACCCTGTATCAAATACATATACGCATGTACATATACCCTATATCAAATGCATATACGCATGTACATATACCCTGTATCAAATACATATACGCCTGTGCATATTCCATGTATCTAATGTATATATGCCTGGACTTATTCCCTGTATCAAATGCATATACGCCTGGACATATTCCCTGTATCAAATGCACATACGCCTGGACATGTTCCCTAAATCAAATGGAAATAAGAGAATTTGTGTTTATGATTCAATTCAATTAGGCTTTACAAAATGTTGGTTTTTTCCCGTTTTCTTCAGGATCTTTTCTCGGTCGCTTTAAATATTTTGGACAGTAAAGTACAGCCTTAGGTCTATGCATATAATGACGGTGACGTAAACGTTATACGTAATACAAAACAAAACGTTATACGTAACAAAACAAAACGTTATACGTAGTACAAAACAATTTGCGCGAAAGACACACACAACATGCATGAATAATAAGAATAAGTTTCAGTTGTAGCTTTCAGTATTGCACATACAACCGTTTTCTGTATCAGATAAAGTCATACGTATCCAAATCACATTCCCTTTTCTGTATATTAAAATTTTTATCTGAATCGGCTATAAGAAGACGTCAGTTTTTTGGTACATCCGGGAAACAATCAAAATATTTACCAGTCAACTTAAAATTATTAGTTTAGGAACATCGTACCAAACACCAAAAATGACTCGTACAGTTTGGAATAGCTGAAGATGAGATCTAGAAAAAAGTACAAGATATATACAAGGCATATTGTTGAATTGGACAAATCTACGTATGGTTTGTCGATGTTATCCAACTGGAGACCCATACAGTTTGAAAACTTTTGGTCACTTTTGGCTGTTGACCACAAGCATCTGTATAGTACACACTTCGCACAGTTGGATACATGTGACATACTTACTAAATATAGCAGCTTATCAACAGCTGACACACATAATAGCTATGCTTACTCTTTAGTTTGGAGGACTAACATTGGTTCCGTATTAAAACCATTAAAAGCGTTAATTTGCAGAGTGGGATATTACTGACACAGAGTGTAAACACAGGATACTACTGACACAGAGTGTAAACACGGGATACTACTGACCCAGAGTGTAAACACGGGATACTACTGACCCAGAGTGTAAACAGGGAATACTACTGACACAGAGAGTAAACACTGGATACTGCTGACAGAGTGTAAAGGGAAGATATTTCTGACACATTGTATGTGCAGGGTATTAATATCACAGAGTACAGGCATGATATTACTGACACAGAGTGTAAAGGCGTGATATTACTGACAGAGTGTAAAGGCATGATATTACTGACACAACGTAAAGACGGGATGTTACTGACATTGTAAAGGCGGAATATTACTGATTCAGCATGTAAAAGCAGGATATTACTAACACAGAGTGTAACGGCTGGATGTTACTAACACAGAGTGTAACAGCAGGATATTACGGACACAGAGTGTAAAGGCAGGCCGTCACTAACACAGAATCAAACAGCTGGAAATTACTGAGACAGATTCCGTAGTATTGATTTATGGATTTGAACCGAATCAATATGACATATAAATGGTTAACAGGTGCAATATAATTTTGAAATAATTAACAGGCGATACAAGGTACAGATGAATGATACGTTCGAAATAACTTATAAATGGTCTATTGGTGCGATCCAACTTCTGAATGGTTAATAGGTGCGATACAACTTAAAAATAGCTACTAGCTACAATATAACTCCGAAAAGGTTAATAAGTGCAAGGGGAACAGGTGCGAATATTGTAGAGAAAGGACAACGCGAAATGCGCAGTTCTCACTTTTATCCACAAATAGATTTCAACTGAAATCGAATGTTTGCTGATTTATCTTAGTTTGAGGTCGATATTACCCAACTGTGTTTCAAAATACTTTCAGGAACCATTTTTTATTGCGTTGATTTACGAATGTAAAGTTGCTACTACTAGTTTAATGTATAATTTGTCAGCAAATTAAAAATCTGTTTTGTAAATACCCACAAATCTGTCAATTACAGACCTGTACGAAAGAATTAGATTAAGCTTTATTAAGTTACGTTAAAGGACCCACTGTAAAGGGAATTATAGTCATGGGAGACCGTTCCGAACGACATAAGTTGTTAATAACTTTGTCTCTAACACACTCAGCAGAATGTGTGACTTAATTTTGATAGGAAGCATTCGAACATCCTAGCTCATAGACTCATCAAGACATATCGTTTTGTATCGTCCGACAGAAGTATAAACAAGTTCTCGAGGTTGAGGAACGGAATCCCCAGTGGGGATGGGGGGACTTTGAGGAAGCGCCTGCATTTTAATCGTTTCCATGGCATAATTTTAATCATTTAACTGGAACAAAAATTGACAAACGTTCTTGTTGCTTCGCGCTCATCTGTTGTGGAGAGAGGTGGTGGTTTTGGGTGGGGTGGAGTGGAGCTTGGGTTCAGCTGGTATTGGTACTATTAATGCCAATCGACTTTTAGATATTTGTACCGTGATAAAACTTAGAAAATAAAAAAGACTTTTTAAAAAGTCTCCACATGACGACTACTTTGACTGAGAGTATCGAGGTAGAAACTATACCGATAAACCGATCCACTTTCAGATGTGTGCAAACGATGTCAATTGACCATAGAATAGTGCCGCCGTGGTTCGTAGTGAATAAATTGTTTATCCGCCTGTTCCCAGATGCAGCTTCCAAATCAGATAATAATCATTCCGATGTCAAGACTCGTAAAATCTGTACAAGATTGTCAATCCAATATCAGTGATTGCCTTTTAGATTGAAAGTAATAAAGCATTTACACCATTTCTCATGAAACAATGGTCAGGTTTAGACCAAATATGACACAGTGATCAAATTTAGACCCAATATTACACAATGATCAATTTTAGACCAAACATGGGACAGTGATCAAATCTGAACCAAATATGACACAGTGATCAAATTTAGACCAAACATGGGACAGTGATTAAATCTGGACCAAATATGACACAATTATCAAATTTAGACCAGACATTGCACAGTGATCAAATATAGACCGAATATGACACAGTGATCATATTTAGACTAAATATTACACAATGATCAAATTTTGACTAAAATATGACACATTGATCCAATTTTAGATTAAAATATGACTCAATGATTAAATTTAGTCTAAAATATGAACAATGTTCCAATTTAGACCAAAACACGATACAATGATAAAATTTAGACAAAATCTGACAAAATGATCAAATTTTGAGAACAATATGACAAAATGATAAAATTTAGACCAAATATAACACAATGATCAAATTTATACCAAATATGACACAATGATAAAATTTTGACCAAATGTGACACAATGATCAAATTTCGACCAAAATATGACACAATGATCATATTTGGACCAACTGTGACCTAGTACTAATAGTAAGACTTATTGTTAAAGCTGTAAGCATTGATAGGATCAGATACGGCTACTGTTACGACACCTTTAACGAGGCACTAACTTCAGATTTTGGCACCACAAATAGGATATCTTCAACTGGATCCTTTAATTGCTGATATGTAGTGTGCCACAAATAGGATATCTTCAAATGGATCCTTCATTTGCTGATAAGTAATATACCACAAATAGGATATCTTCAATTGGATCCTTCGCTTGCTGATATGTAATATACAACAAATAGGATATCTTCAAATGGATCCTTCGCTTGCTGATATGTAGTATACCACAAACAGGATATCTTCAAATGGATCCTTCATTTGCTGATATGTAATATACCACAAATAGGATATCTATAATTGGATCCTTCACTTGCTGATATGTAATATACAACAAATAGGATATCTTCAATTGGATCCTTCACTTGCTGATATGTAATATACCACAAATAGGATATCTTCAAATGGACCCTTCACTTGCTGATATGTAATATACCACAAATAGGATATCTTCAAATGGATCCTTCACTTGCTGATATGTAGTATACCACAAATAGGATATCTTCAAATGGATCCTTCACTTGCTGATATGTAATATACAACAAATAGGATATCTTCAATTGGATCCTTCACTTGCTGATATGTAATATACCACAAATAGGATATCTTCAAATGGATCCTTCACTTGCTGATATGTAATATACCACAAATAGGATATCTTCAAATGGATCCTTCACTTGCTGATATGTAATATACCACAAATAGGATATCTTCAAATGGATCCTTCACTTGCTGATAGGTAATATACAACAAATAGGATATCTTCAAATGGATCCTTCACTTGCTGATATGTAATATACCACAAATAGGATATCTTCAATTGGATCCTTCACTTGCTGATATGTAATATACCACAAATAGGATATCTTCAAATGGATCCTTCACTTGCTGATATGTAATATACCACAAATAGGATATCTTCAATTGGATCCTTCACTTGCTGATATGTAATATACCACAAATAGGATATCTTCAAATGGACCCTTCACTTGCTGATATGTAATATACCACAAATAGGATATCTTCAATTGGATCCTTCACTTGCTGATATGTAATATACCACAAATAGGATATCTTCAAATGGATCCTTCACCTGCTGATATGTAGTATACCACAAATAGGATATCTTCATTTGGATCCTTCATTTGCTGATATGTAATATACAACAAATAGGATATCTTCAAATGGATCCTTCACTTGCTGATATGTAATATACCACAAATAGGATATCTTCAATTGGATACTTCACTTGCTGATATGTAATATACCACAAATAGGATATCTTCAAATGGATCCTTCACTTGCTGACACGTAGCATGCCTCAAATAGGATATCTTCATCAACGGCATCTTTGGAATGATTTAAGATAAGACTGAGGTCAAGTGCAAATGTAACAGTGAATTGATAATGAAGATTTGACTTGTAAGTGATTACGTGCTCGTGTCCGTGGCCATAGTCTAATTGATAATGAAGATTTGACTTGTAAGTGATTAAGTGCTCATGTCCGTGGCCATAGTCTAATTGATATTGATGAGTACCTTGTAAACACATTAGAAATCATCATGAAATACGCACCAAAACATGAAAGATTTGCTATCTGTGAGTAAAACTTATCCAACCTTAAAAAAAGATTGCATTTTTGAATCCTGTCTGCCATGCTAGAAAGACGATAGCCAAAGTGTGGTCGGACAACAGAAGGTCACTTAGATGCCACTGAATTTGCTACAGTGACTTTTGGTAGGGTGAAAGAGTTGGAGAATGACAACGCACAAAGGAAGAAACATTTGATTTATCAAAAAAAAAAAAAAAAAAAAAAAAAAAAAAAAGGATCCACGCAAAATAACCTACTCGTAGTGGGGTTAGAGGGAAGAGAGAACGAGAAGGAACACGTGACTGAAACAGTACTACAAAAAAGTTCTTTGTTGACAAACTGAAAATGTTCAGGGAGCAAGTAGATGAAGTTAAAATAGATCGAGCACACATAATGAATAACAAGAACATAAAGCCGAGGACATCTGTTTGGTTCGCTTAGTAAGAATCAAGAAAGCAACATAAAAAAATCAAGTTAAGTAAAGCTGACTCAGACCAACGTACAGGAACAGGCCTCAGAAAATAATAAAGAACATGGACGTAAATCTTTATTATTTACAGCAAACACTACGTTGATAGGCGTTGGATCAAACTTCATAGTTTCCACAAAACTACTAGTACCGGGTAGAGAGCAGCGGAAAACGTATTAAATATAGATATTTGGAACATTAATAGTCGTCCTGCCTCCATAAACAATGTTATTTTCTTGGTACCCTTTGTGCATAATGAGTTTTGCCTATTAGTGCACTTGGCCTGAGGACTCCAGTATGTACAACTTGTTTAATAATGTATTGGGCCAGAGGACTCCAGTTTGTAAAACTTTTTTTATTAGTGTGTTGCGCCTGGAGACCCCATTATTAATAACTTGTTTATTATAGTGTTTGACCTGGGGACTCTAGTATACATAACTTATTAACATAATCTACAAAATCCTGCAAAATTATTGAAGTCGGTTAAAATTTATTTGGATGATTGCTGGACTCTTTAACGTCCAAGTTGAGAACCATTCAGATTTTCTGATACATAATACATGATCTAATCGTCCTTGACATTGACGACGACGATTATTTACCTGCCCAATATCTTAAAAGAGATTCTGTAGACAACTTATTTAAAAATAAAAAAGCTTGGCACGCACATAATATATGTATTGCCAACGGTTGGAGGATAGCCACTGGACAGTTACATGTAGAGGCAGCGGTTGGAGGATAGCCACTGGACAGTGCCATGTAGAGGCAGCGGTTGTAGGCCACTGGACAGTTACATGTATATTCAGCGGTTGTAGGATAGCCACTGTACAGTTACATTTAGAGCGATTATTTTTAATGACAGCGAGTGTACAGTTATATGTAGAACTTGTGTACAGTTATATGTAGAACTTGTGTACAGTTACATGTAGAGAGAATTTACAGCTATATGTTGAGCGAGTGTACAGCTCAATGTAACACGAGTGTGCAGTTATACATAGAGCGAGTGTACAGTTATATGTAAAACTTGTGTACAGTTATATGTAGAACTTGTGTACAATTACATGTAGAGCGAATTTACAGCTATATGTTGAGCGAGTGTACAGTTCAATGTAATACGAGTGTACAGTTATACATAGAGCGTGTGTACAGTTACGTGTAGAACGAGTGGAAAGTTATATGTAGAATGTGCGGTTGTAGGATAACCACTGTACAGTTATATTTAGAGTCAGGGTTTGTAGGGTAATCGCTGAACAGTTATCGCCAGCGGTTGTAGGACAGCGACGTCAAAGTTATCTATAAAGTACGTGGGTGAAGGATAGTCATTGGATAGTCATTGAATAGCTATTGCCAGTGGTTGTGTGTGTGTGTGATTTAGATTTTTAACGTAGCTTTAACAATTTTTCAGTCATATCGCTACGATGTCTGCAGTGTGACAGTTTATAGTGATGTCTAGCACTGGGGCATCATGCCGCAGACATCTAGCAGGATGTCCCATCCAGTCACATTATTCCTACACCAGGCCGACCAGTCCTAACACTAACCTCTTAATGCTGAGCGTCAAGCGAGGCAGCTGTTAGTACCATTTTTTAAAGTCTTTGGTATGACTTGGCCGGGGTTCGAACCCGCGACCTCCCGCATCCGAGGCGGACGCCCTAACCACTAGGCCACCGGAGCGGTACCAGTGATTGTAGGATAGCCACTGGATACTTACAGTCAGTGGTTGTAGGCTAGCTACTGGACAGTTAGTTACGCAATGCTATGTAAAGCAATTGGTAGATATTTGACAGTTGCGACAGAAAATGGTACAAATATTGTATGCTCATGCTTAGTCCCTGGATACGGTCTTCAAATTTAATTCAAACTTTCCCAAGTATTCTGTAGTTTACAGAAAATTTATTCAGCTTTCGTAAGATAAAGATTCGTAGATCATAAAGGTAAGCATAAAATACAGTAATCGCTGCGTATTTGACGTGAGTATCATAGACAAAAATTAGCTATGCAATATGTTGTTTCCCAAAGAAAGACTTTAGTCAGGAAGCCCAAACTCCTTCCCTAAATTATGTACAAAGGTCAATCACACAATACAAATTACGTATCTGCATAACATAGTTGCAACAGAAAAGTGGTTCAAGGTATTTCAAAATAGAATTTAATGATCAGACCCTGGATACAATCCTATCCATTTAAAATGTTAGTCTTTCGAAAACTGATATAATGTTAGATATGACTTGATTTAATAGACTACAAAGAAATGCACACAGAGTAATTGTTATGTATTTGACAGTTGCAACGGAGAAGCGGTTCAAGTTATTTCAAAGATATAATTATTTGCTCATACTTAGAACTGTGGTGATGCTGTCCTTTAATTTTAAACGATATATTGCAAATTTTGAACAAAAATTTATTTCTCTATAAAAGATATCAAATACGACTTAAAAGCTGTTTGAAAGTAATGTTCAGAAATTTGCAATTGGAAATTTTATTTATGTTCAAATAATAATAGATGCAGTCAGTTTGCTACTGGCATGTAAGATATACAGCCAATGAGATCATACCTCATCCCTAACTAAGATCGTTGACCACGCCCCTTGATTGCCATTGTCACACCTACCCCATGTAACTCACATATTCAAATATTTTCTCGCAAAGTACCATAAAAATAATAACACAAGTTTTATTTCGGTTTTCACTATCGACGATAGATCGTAGAAGTTCAAATAATACATCAAACAGCATGGTGAGGCTAAATTTTAACACCGGTGTTCTTGCGGTAGACTCGCAATATGGCTGTCTCTATTGTGCTCTCGCTTAGCCACGCATCGCGACGTGATGTCAACGAGATCCTATAATGTTGGACATTTGTCAATTAATGTGCTGTATTCGTCTCTGTTAAATGACAAGTATTTAGGCAAATATACATTTTTCATTGAAAACGAGAGATCGGCCATTGATTATGTACTTTAGAAAGATAAATGTTCTCAACTGTTGAGTAATGTTGATGCACTAAATTTAATTACATTTTCGGACCATAGTTTTGATTTCTATGTCAGGCCCCATTAAGCGCTTATCTTGTTCAAGCATCGATGGAATAGCGAAACCCAAAATTTGTTGAGAGTTAGTTTACTTCAGAAATTAGATTACTCTGATAACAATGCAAATACTTTTTTCAGGATTCTTTGAGCTTTGATAACGCTGTAAATAGATTTAGTAGCATTATTGCATCGGTTTGCAGAAACGTTTATAGAAAGAGTAAAACACAAATATGAAGTGGGTCGCGTACATGTTGTTAATACTTAGACAAGTCGGTCTCCAGAGTATTATGGGAATTGTTAAGCTGGACAACGAATAACCAGGAGACCGTTATTTTCAGAGATCTGGGGGTAGAAAACGTAGGAGTTGAAGAAACCGCTTCAAATAATGCATAAAACTGTAATCTGAGGCGCGAACATTGTATTTAAAGCTCAATACTCTCGTCCCCAATATATGTTCTTTATGGCGAGTTTGGAAATACTACATTTACAAATAAAGCCAGAATCATTAGCTGCTTGACAAATATCATTCATGGCAACCAAAACTAAAAAAATATGATATCGTGTACTTGAGGTTATTATAGAATATATTATATCATGTACTTGAGGTTATTACAGAATATATTCTATCATGTATTAGAAGTTATTACAGAATAGATTATATTATGTACTTGAGGTTATTATAGAATATATTATATCATGTATTAGAAGTTATTACAGAATATATTATATTATGTACTTGAGGTTATTACAAATATATTATATCATGTACTTGAGGTCATTACAGAATATATTATATTATGTACTTGAGGTTGTTATAGAATATATTATATCACGTACTTGAGGTTATTACAGATATATTATATCATGTACTTGAGGTTATTATAGAATATATTATATCATGTATTAGAAGTTATTACAGAATATATTATGTACTTGAGGTTATTATAGAATATATTATATTATGTACTTGAGGTTATTACAGAATATATTATGTACTTGAGGTTACTACAGAATATATTATATTATGTACTTGAGGTTATTACAGAATATATTCTATCACGTACTTGAGGTTATTACAGAATATATTCTATCACGTACTTGAGGTTATTACAGAATATATTATACCATGTGCTTGAGGTTACTACTGAATATATTATATCATGTACATGAGTTATTACAGATATATTATATCATTTACTTGAGGTTATTATAGAATATATTATATCATGAATTAGAAGATATTATAGTTAACATAAAATCTTCGGATTTTAGTTACTTTGTGAGTGATTAGGTGATTTACACATCGATATGTACCCAGTCATGATCATTTAATCCTTATAATTCCAATGTACTTCCTTTCTATCATCATAGCAGCGATTTCATCAACAAAACATTCACTTGTTTTTAGTTCGAAGCTTTTTTCATTAGCATCTTCACTGCAACTGAATATATAGCTCGATCTTCGCTAGCCAAGAGTCGTCGATGATTCTTGATATAGAAATATAGGATAGAGTGTCAGAGCGGGTCGTGTCAGTCATATAAAGAGCTTGTCATAATCTTTATTCAATATATAAAAAATTGGCTGATGCTATTTAAACCAGGCTATTCCTTTTTTTCTAACATTACGCTTGCGTATGGCACGTGTTGTTAGAGCATCCGTTGTTCTTGCTTTCTACCCATTTTGAGCTTTCAAAAGCAAACTCGTGTCTACCTTTGGTGAGATCCCTGCCATGACCCAGAATAAAAGCCGGTGAAACATAGTTTGAAGCAAAACGCGATAATTTTTCACGATTGGCTGGTAAAGCCTGCCATATGCTTTCTTTGTATAAGGGGTGTGTGTTGAGTTGCATATTTTGGTGGGAAGTCACAAAGGTGGGTGGGTGGGGCTTTTTATTATTATGGTGTAAGACGTTGACATAGATAAGGATTCACATAAAATTACCCGGTAACTGGGTACCAAAAGTAGTCGCAGAATTTACCGATGTGTAAAAAACATTCTTGATCAGTATCACGTGACCGTTTATATCCAGTCAGATTGCAGAAGCTTCGGTCAATTCATAACAGTTGGAATTATTAACATAATATATCATATCATATATTAGATGTAATTACATAATGTCTTATATCTTGTATTTGAGGTTATTACAGAATATCTTATATCTTGTGTTTGAAGTTATTAGATAATTACCATCAAAATCCTGGTCAAGTAAAATAATTGAGGACATTCACAACATCTTAATAGAAAATGGGTTTCAGTCTGTTTGGATTAACCAAAACACGCATATTCTCATTATGTCGTGGTTATAGATAATTATTTAACAAAGAAGACATGGGAATCAGATTAAACAGACATGAGAATTAGTTTATACAGACATGGGAATCATTTTAAACAGACACAAGAATCAGTTAATACAGACATGGGAATCTCTTTATACAGAGAGGGAATCGGTTTATACTGACATGGAGATACGTTTATACAGACATGGGAATCAGTTTATATAGACATGGGAATCAGCTTATACAGACAGGGAATCAGTTTATACAGACAGGGAATCAGTTTATACAGACAGGGATTTAGTTTATACAGACATGGGAATCAGTTTATACAGACAGGGAATCAGTTTATACAGACAGGGAATCAGTTTATACAGACAGGAAATCGGTTAATACAGACAGGGAATCAGTTACTACAGACACGGGAATCTCTTTATACAGACAGGGAATCGGTTTATACTGACATGGAGATACGTGTATACAGACATGAGAATCAGTTTATACGGATGATACGTATATGTAATTAAATTGCTTGTGTGTTAGTTTTAAAATTTTTTTTTTTATTTTTGTTTAATTACATCTTATTGCAATGATTATTTTCAAGGGATTCGAAATTCTTTTTCAGTAATGTTGTTTATCTAAGATGTAAAACGTGTTACATGAGTAATATTTTTAGTTTACTTTGGTCCGTGGTAGTGTAAGCGCTACGCGAAAACGATTGGCTATTACCAAGGTCATTTCCTCTAGTCTGAATAAACAATGTTTTATTTTTAAATTTATTTCAGAGTGATAGTAGATAGGGGTTCTTCCTACGTGACAAATTGCATTTTTGCTATTGCGTTGTTCGAGTGTTAAGAGACCACGTAATCTATCTCGCGAGAACGGGATGATAATTTGTCGGATATAATAACCCTTTCTGAGCGCTCGTCAGTCAGTTGTATTTCGGAAACCTTGAAGACCGGAGAGGTATTTACTGTTTAAAGCAGATTGTTTTTGAAGTTCATTTGTTTTGGGAATTTAATAATTTATTCTCTAGAAAACCAAACGAGTGTACTGTTTTATAAATTCTGGGGGAAAGAAATTCAGTGGAAATGCATTCTGGAATTATTCGGAAACATAAACTGTGATTCAATTGAGGTATTGTTGCTATTTGTACAAGGACCACATCTGACGTCATTGCCTTTCATATTCGGACATCGTCGAGATTCGAACCTGGATTCTAATATAACTATTTAGTGATAGGACTTGTATTTTTCATTCTTAGGATTAAATTTTGGATTATATTCACAAACCGTAAGTCCTATTTTCCAATTTTTACATTATTTTCTATGGAAATAAATTATTTTGTTAAAATATACAAAGCTTGTTGTCTTCACTCTTTTCTCTTGTTATTATTGTACAAGCCTACAGGTAACACAGACAAGGGAATCAGTTTATACAGACAAGGGAATCAGTTTATTCAGACATGGAAATCAGTTTATACAGACAGGGAATCAGTTTATACAGACATGGGAATCAGTTTATACAGACAGGGAATCAGTTAATACAGACACGGGAATCTCTTTATACAGACAGGGAATCGGTTTATCCTGACATGGAGATACGTGTATACAGACATGGGAATCAGTTTATATAGACATGGGAATCGGTTTATACAGACATGGGAATCAGTTTATACAGACAAGGGAATCAGTTTATACAGACATGGAAATCAGTTTATACAGACATGGGAATCAGTTTATACAGACAGGGAATCAGTTAATACAGACACGGAAATCTCTTTATACAGACGGAGAATCGGTTTATACTGACATGGCGATACGTGTATACAGACATGGGAATCAGTTTATGCAGACAGGGAATCAGTTAATACAGACACGGGAATCTCTTTATACAGACAGGGAATCGGTTTATACTAACATGGAGATACGTGTATACAGACATGGGAATCAGTTTATACAGACATGGGAATCAGTTTATACAGACAAGGGGATCAGTTTATACATACATGGAAATCAGTTTATACAGACATGGGAATCAGTTTATACAGACAGGGAATCAGTTAATACAGACACGGGAATCTCTTTATACAGACAGGGAATCGGTTTATACTTACATGGCGATACGTGTATACAGACATGGGAATCAGTTTATACAGACAGGGAATCAGTTTATACAGACAGGGAATCAGTTTATACAGACAGGGAATCAGTTTATACAGACGCGGGAATCAGTTTATACAGACAGGGAATCAGTTTATACAGACATAGGAATCAGTTTATACAGACAGGGAATCAGTTTGTACAGACATAGGAATCAGTTTATACAGACAGGGAATCAGTTTGTACAGACACGGGAATCAGTTTATTCAGACAGGGAATCAGTTTGTACAGACACGGGAATCAGTTTATTCAGACACGGGAATCAGTTTATACAGACATAGGAATCAGTTTATACAGACAGGGAATCAGTTTGTACAGACACGGGAATCAGTTTATTCAGACAGGGAATCAGTTTGTACAGACACGGGAATCAGTTTATTCAGACACGGGAATCAGTTTATACAGACAGGGAATCAGTTTATTCAGACACGGGAATCAGTTTATACAGACAGGGAATCAGTTTATTCAGACACGGGAATCAGTTTATACAGACAGGGAATCGGTTTGTACAGACAGGGAATCAGTTTATACAGACAGGGAATCAGTTTATACAGACATGGGAATCAGTTTATACAGACAGGGAATCAGTTTGTACAGACAGGGAATCAGTTTATACAGACAGGGAATCAGTTTGTACAGACAGGGAATCAGTTAATACAGACAGGGAATCAGTTTATACAGACAGGGAATCAGTTTATACAGACAGGGAATCAGTTTATACAGACATGGGAATCAGTTTATACAGACAGGGAATCAGTTTGTACAGACAGGGAATCAGTTTATACAGACAGGGAATCAGTTTGTACAGACAGGGAATCAGTTAATACAGACAGGGAATCAGTTTATACAGACAGGGAATCAGTTTATACAGACAGGGAATCAGTTTATACAGACATGGGAATCAGTTTATACAGACAGGGAATCAGTTTGTACAGACAGGGAATCAGTTTATACAGACAGGGAATCAGTTTGTACAGACAGGGAATCAGTTAATACAGACAGGGAATCAGTTTATACAGACAGGGAATCAGTTTATACAGACACGGGAATCAGTTTATACAGACATGGGAATCAGTTTATACAGACATAGGAATCTTCCACTTCTGACTCTACAAAAAGTGATCAATATATAATTTTCAAAACAGTATTTTTATTTAAACATTGTTTATTAATATATTAACCAAAATTATTTTCAAATAGCAAACAATTTTGAAAATGTAAGTATCGTTTACTTGTCGGGAAGGGCGAATGAAACGTGCTTAGACATGAAAGATTGTGTCCACGTTGCGAATACAGTTACGTGAATTTAAATTTTAATGCAGTTTTTTTAAGAGCGAAGAAAACAATCAACTTCCCCAAAATTTCTATTTTGGACCAAATGTGCAAACGTTTAAAGAATTACTGAGATTTGAAACAATTAGCGTTTCAATAAAACTGGCTAAAATGATTGATTATAATTTTATGACACTTTTGTCAATTTTCAGTAATTTTAATTTGATGTCTATTCGGCAAATAATGAATCCAAAAGTGTGTTATATGGAACATAAAACTAATTCTGGATTCGTAAAATACCTAAAGTATCTTTACTGTATTAAAATAGAAAAGACCTGACAAAATTCTGAATGACTGTTCATCAGACACGTAAAGAACTTTAAACACGTGATCTCACTCCAAATTACACTAGGTATTGTGAGTTGCGTACCAGTTGCAATGCATTTTTTCTTGATGCCGAATTTCATATCTAACTGTTTGGTCCTATGTATGGTAATTTCCATATAAGGTATATTAGCAAGTATTACTATTCTTGTCCGCCATGTTAAAAGCATGTCAATTCTTTGGTGGAAAAACTTAAAAGGAAGCTTTTCACTTTGGTAGGTATAAAATAATTTGCCGGCTTGTGTTACTGCAAGAAGACACGTGACACTGGAGCATGCGTAGAACGATAATGCATTTGTTCTACCCACCTTATCGCAAAAATCTTATACAAAGAGAACGTGATGACTAAACATTTTAGTGTCTTGCTAGACTGTATTGCATAGAATTGATATAATTGTCTATATAATATATTCAGCATTTAATGTAATGTTCCAGTCTGGGCAGATAATTAGACTAACACGTCATTTATCATTTGACAGCAGGAACGGATCAGGTCAAATGTTTGGGTGGGTGGATCCACAACTTCAAAAGGGTCCTGACTTTCCACAAAATGGCACCAAATCAAGAGTCAGTGTGTCTATTTATTCAAAGTGTGCATAATACCCGATCAACGTGCACAAGAATAAAATGATGGTCAAATATCAAGTGACAAGTGACTACGTTTGTATTTGTTTACGTTTTCTTAGCGGGTGGTGGGTGGTGGGGTCCGGACCCCCACCCCTATCCGGCACTGGAGAGCTTTATAAACAAAAAATACTTAACTTCCTAGCAAGACATGCATTAGAACTAGATAATAAAATAATACATTTGAAAAGACTATGTTTTCTCCAAAAATACGTTCAAAAACATTTGATGAGAAGCGATATTCTACGTCTAGAATCGAGCAGGCTTGACAGATTCTGAATTGTGTCTGGGAGTCTAACGTGGTCTGTTCCATTTACCAGATTTGTCTGGGAGTCTAACGTGGTCTATTCCATTTACCAGATTTGTCTGGGAGTCTAACGTGGTCTATTCCATTTACCAGATTTGTCTGGGAGTCTAACGTGGTCTATTCCATTTACCAGATTAAATTCCTATTCTGAGTTATGATACTTTTAATTTAGTTGATGCAATTCTTTCTTTTCAGATCCTAATATTTTAAAAAATATCAATGATAGCAACATTTAGTAAAGGTTCCGATGAAATAGGTCTTGATGAATTTGCCATACTAGCATTCTAATTTTGAATTTGTTATCAGACAACTGTTCTTTGTTTCATTTATCATCACACTTTACACAAAATTTCCTAGCTAAAGAATACAAGCGTTTAAGATCATATGGTAAACAAACTTTTCTGGTTAAGCAGTACTATCATCTAACACCGCATTGTACACAAGTCGTATATGGCTAAACATTACAATTACCTGTCATCATATTGTACACAAACATTTCTGCTTGAATAGTTCAATAGTCCATCGTCATATTGTCGACAAGATTTCCTATAAAAAAACAGCATTATCATCTAACATCATATGGTAGACAAGCTTTCCTGGTTAAAAACATTATCATCTAACATGTGTACCGTACACAAGCTTTCCTGGTTAAACAACATTATTATCTAACATGATACTGTACACGAGCTTTCCTGGTTAAACAGCATTATTATCTAACATGATACTGTACACAGGCTTTCCTGATTAAACGGCATTATTATCTACATCATACTGTACATAAGCTTGATATATTTATTTATTACAGCTGTGTACATTTTTGCCAATATTTAATCTGCGTAAAGTAAATTAAAATAATTGCGTACATTCGGTTGTACATATATTGCTCCAAATTGTGTATTTTGTCAATTAATGAATGTTGTCATGCGAAAATGAAGAGATTTTGTTTTCGTTAACACATTTTTTGCTCGGACTGATGCAATAAATATTTTGGGATGAGATTACTATAGCAACATGCGGGAACACTAAAACAGACTTTAGAGCGCACCATCATTAAACAGCAGATTTTAATGATTGTATGTTTCCTTATGAGGCTTATTAGGCTATTTTGTTTTAATTTTGTGCCGTTAAGCTTGAATTTTGTGTGTTGTCAGGATTGCAGTCTATTTCCGTAAGAAACGCTGCACCCTAATTTCGATTGTCACTTAATTTCAGTTGCTATAGACGCTGGTCAGTGCTTAATTTCTTCAATGTTTTTAGACACGATTATGATTGTGATGACAGTTAAAGTTGCTTCTTAAACAATTTGATTACTTTTTGTAATCAAACGGTTTTCTTAAAAATGCGTATCCTTTGTCGTACAGTGTAACATGGATGCTATGCTGTACGGGTGACAAGGAATATCGAATAGCAGCAGGTCATCTGAGTTCAACCACTGACAGTTTGCATTATTCAATTGCAAAAACTAATTATAAAAAAGTTAATACTTGATGTCTGCTTTTTATTGTTTGTGGTTTGTTTTTATGCAGTCTTGACTGAGCTTTTCTATTACATGAATGTATGCCAGAGGGTCGACATACTTTACACATTTTAAGAGAGAGAGAGAGAGAGAGAGAGAGAGAGAGAGAGAGAGAGAGAGAGAGAGAGAGAGAGAGAGATATGAAAAGAAGAAAACAAACAGGCACCTTAAAATATGGAAATACAGTGTTATGTACATTTAGCTTGTATTTGTTAGTGTTTTTTTCTCCATGATTATCTGTTATGTATCATCGTGTTTTGGACTTGGCCTTGTCCAAAATCAAGTTCATTGTGTACCTGACCAGTAACTTTGAATTTGTAAACAACGTAATACATAGCTAAAATTTTCTCTCTGAGTGTGGTTAAAATATTTAGATTATTAATAATGTAACCATGTTTATCTTCAACTGATTATTGGACATTAGAATTCCCTCATGGAAAACCTGGTCTACCTGATGTATACCATGTTTTTATTATAAGTTTAGTAACAGGTTTTATCTTGTTGACAACTTGAGATATTCTAGAACTGAATTTTGTACCCTCATCCTGGTTCTGCTTTTGTGTCTTAGCTTTTTATATAATGTTGTTTAGTTGATAAATTACTCATTCTTGCATTTAACATCTGAGGAAGAACAGTTTTATAGTTGTGTTCAGTATTTCTTTGTGTTGGAATTATTTATTCAAATTATTATTCACTGGAAATACAAAGTGCTCATCAATAATATTCTTAGACAGAAACCTTAATTTGGAATTATAGTGAATTCAGAGAAGAATTGTATTGGATTATAATATTGTGATACATCAAATGACCCTTAGTTCATCGCCACAATCTAGGCCACTGACATATCAACACATTCAGTTTTGGAATCAAAATGGAATACCACTGGAACTCATTTGTAACTTTACACATTCGGACTTGTGATAAAACTTGTAGGACTATTTGGAATTTAGTTCACAATACTGTAAGTTCTTTTTTAAATTTTCACTTCGTACTCGAGACAAATAACATTATTTGTTGAACTTTACAAAACGTGTAGGTTTTCGCTATGTTCCGCTACTTAGTTTGAGACCATATGTTCGTAACAGCAGGACGGAAGAACACACATGAGGGCAGATATATAATCCTAAATGGAAAAAGAAAGGACTTACAAAAGCGATATCGCCACTGTGGTGACCATTGAGTCGGTGCAGAATTTTCTTAACTTATAAACTGTTTATTTTTTTCTTCAGATTCTAAATAGCTTCTAAGAAAGAGAGAGGAGATACAAAAGCAAGTAAGCAAGAAAATTGTTTATACAATCTCTTTCTCCTCCCTGTCAAAGAAAATGTACAATTAGAACTGGAAGGCTTTCTTCCACCTTTCCTAACTATTCTTCATGATTTCTTATTTACAAATAATTTTAATTTATCACAGTACAATTTTAAAGTGTCAAAAATTAGAATATCATCAGCATAAAATCAGTAATTTTATGATACCCATTTCTATTTCATCAATACAATTAAGGCAGAATTTGCATTCTAAGGCATTCATGTACGTTGTAAATAAATATAGAGAAATACATTCACCTTGACGTACGCCTATAATATATAAAAACCTTTATTTTGCATTTGGAGACCTTAGCAATAACGTTCTATTTACATGTCTATCTTTAATAACTTTTAACATTTTGACAAGAATGCCTAGTTTAATCAATATACACCATAGATACCATCAAACACCACAACACCATCTAACAACATCATTAAAAGCTTCTGTAAAGTCCACGAATCTACAATAAATGTTCTTTCGATTGTTTATCATATGAGCAATTAAGCCATGCAAAATGAGTACATTGTCTCTATTCCCCATTGTCTTCTTAAAACTAATAGTAATATAAATATAGACAGGCAATTATTCTAAAATTCAATATACTTGTAAAAGGTTTTTCAGCTTCATTTAATAGGGTGACATCATTGTTGTAATAGATTTCATCATTAACATATCTTTGCTTGTGTAAGGGATACTATACCCATACTCTCTGACCATGTGTTGGGATAATAACCAATATGAAAAATAGTATTAAATAACTCATGTATATAAAACGAACCTGGGTGTCAGCACCATGAATAGAGAAAAATAATCATTCAGAATTATATCAGGCCCTCCCATGTAACAACTCTTTGAATTGTGTATTCCTTAAATAAGTATGATTATAAGAAATGTCATTATTTAATTCATCAAACATAATTTAGAAAACATTTTTCATAAAGTGTTCGTTTCAATAAAAATTAGTATTGTCAGCAGCAGCAGAACAAAATATCGGAATAATTATTAACTTAACGGAAATATTTAAAAGAAAGATACTGAATATTTACAAATGCCTTTAGTTACAAAAAGTATAGAAAGAATGATAAAATTAACTTAAATATTTGAACGCTTTACTTATGTCGGCTACTTACAATAGACTGAGTCATGTATGATTATTACAACATAATATATATTTCTATGTAACATGGTGATTTATTTGAATTCGACGTGCTTATTTGTTATTGTTACTTGTTCCTGACTTTGTATTAAAATTCTGAAATGATTTATCTTATATTCATGAACTCATAAAGAGGACTATTTTCTTCGACACATTTTGAATTGTTGTTCTTATAAGAACTGTCATCTGATTTTTGCTAGGCTTTTCTTTGCTGGACACAGTTATCCTCTCTGTCTTTTTCACCTATTCACTGTCAGAACTTTAGTCAACCCACAACGGAAGGTTGGAAAACCTATTATTGTCCAACAGTTTTTATCAAACATACCGAGCTGGGTATCTCTCACAACATAGTGTATTGTTGGTTACCGAGTTATGTCGGTATCAAAGGGAATGAGAGAACAGACCACGCTGGCAAAATAATCGCTATGTCTCTAAAACCCACCTGCTTTTAAATATCATATATTGATTTCAAATCTGTCATTTATAAAAACAGTCCTTGTTTAGAAATTGGCAGGAATCATGGAATGATGCTGTCAGTAAAAAGCTTCGTGTGGTCGAACCTCTTTAGATGAAAGGCATCCTTCCAGCAGAACCATCCGCATTGACGAGATAGTCCTTGCATAATTTAGAATTGGTCACACTTGTAGAACCCACTCCTAGGTATTAAACGCGAAGATCTACCTGACTGCGTTTCTTGAAATGAATCATTTACCGTAAAACTCTTTATGATAGATTGTTACTGCAATATTCAGTACATGAAGAAACTTTTTGATACTTCACATGTTTCTTGTATTTTAAATTTATTGAAGTAAGTCACAATTTATTCTAAAACATAGGTGTATACAACTTACTTCCAGTATCTCTCTGTAACCGACATGCGCACTTTTAATTACCCAAATTATCTTGTAATTATCCAGCTAACCTTTCTACATAGCATTTATATTATACATTGACTGGGAACCTTCAGATATTATCCTCACCATCTCATTGTCTTGTTTTGGTCATTTTATCGCTCCATGATCGTGAGCCACATTCAAACATAAATTATTTATCATATATCCTTTTCGTAGCGATATATAGCCTTTAAGTGATGGTGCCCAGTACAATCAATCAATCAATCAATCAATGGATCAATGGATCAATCGATCAATCAATCGATCGTTGCATTACTAGAGACAGGCCATTTATTCAACGTATACAATATCTGTATGTGATTCAACAGAGAAAGAAAAATATTTGGGAAAATAGAAACCGGTTATACTTTGGATTTTTAAAAAATTTATTAATGTGTGAACCCTAAAATAATACAACATATGACATCCGGAAACGCAGAAAGAACAGTTCGATTGAAAGTATTTTTTATAGAAATCGTTACAGCTTATTGTACAATCGTCTTGTATTGCAGATAATAATAATAATAATAATAATAATAATCATAATAATAATAATAATAATAATAATAATAATAATAAAGCTGAATGATCTCATGGTCTGAAAATTAATGACAGAAATCAAATAAAAAAGGAAAAAAGAACAGAAACAAAAAAAACCCCACAAACATTTTTTGAATTATTAAGGTTTCGTCCACCCAATAAATGGGTGCGTAGTTGTGCATGCAGCGCGCTGGTTACATGAAGCAGATCATTCTTCCATGCTGTGCTTCAGGCGTGAACTTAAACGTGTGTTATTACTTCAAAAATGCGTTGAGATGGAGGTTGGAAGTTGGATGGGGTATAGGCACTGGTTATCAGAATTTAGCCACTTCAGGAAGGTTATTAGTTTACTAGCTTATTTGACAGAAGAGTTGTTTTCATCAAGCTTTGAATTTTACTCGGAATATTACTTCAAATAATATCGCATTTTTATTCTCCTTGTCCAAAAACACGTGACCGAGTATTTTGGAAAATAGTGACGTCAGCGCGATCTGATTACATGCGATTTTAGAATTTATCAAGTAGACCCGATCCCCACTCCGCACCATCACTTAGTGAGCGCATCTGCTCTCTGGAGCTTTACTACACAAATTGTAGGATATTATCCCTCTGCTCCACTAACAAGGATACCTATCAAGAGTACAAGTTCTAGTGCGTATTGCTTCCCTGTGAAAATCATGTGAGAGGAGTCTAGACTACATTGCTTCCCTGTAAAAACCGTGTGTAAGAAGTTTAGTGCGCATTGCTTCAATGTAAAAACCGTGTGTAAGGAGTCTAGTGCGCATTGCTTCCCTGTGAAAACCGTGTGTAAGGGGTCCAGTGCGCATTGCTTCCCTGTGAAAACCATGTGTAAGGAGTCTAGTGCGTATTGTTTCCCTGTGAAAACCACGTGTAAGGAGTCTAGTGCGCATTGCTTCCCTGTGAAAACCGTGTG